>PVLC010019857.1:0-12500 GCA_004027655.1 Graphiurus murinus | reverse complement strand
TGTGTCTGCATCCCAAGAAGCCTAGTTGTGTTCTGACACGCACTCTCTGTTAGTTGGGGCAGTGTGATTCTGACCTGGGGGAAAGCAGATAACTTCAATGGGAATTGAATGAAAATTTAAAGCAATGTGCGCTTTGCACATGACTGGTAAATAGTGATCTTAGACTGAGTGACTTCCATACTTATTATGCCTTTGTTTTTGCATGTTTAAATAGCAAACAAAAAGCAAATGAAGAATCCTTTAACCTTGGAAATGTGCCATTGCCAACTCTCTGTACCTTGTTTTAATAAATTGCCCCAAATTAATAACTTATACTAAAAAAAGATTACATGTGAATCCTTAATTTCTAATGGTTTATTGCAGTTTCCACTTGCATAAACTGGGGTTATAATTATTGACTCTTCTATTTCCTAACTGTAGGCCTTTTCATAGGTAATTTACCATATTGGATCTTTATTTCTTCAGCTCTAAAATGAGGACTTGGGTCAAATCGAGTGCATGTTTTATTTGATCTGCACTTCATGATCAAGGCAGAGTTTAACATCTTATAATACTTGGTTTTTCAATGTTTAGACAACAGATGATCCCTCCCCTCCCCATAATGATTTATAGTTTTTGTATGTTTTGAAAAGAAGCAGAAGATCTGGTGATACCGAGAATAACAATCATTTGCAGGTCCGAAGTTGGCTACACCCTGAGATGGAACATGTGCTCTCCAGTTTACCTCATTCTTGCAGCTCCTTCCTAACTTCTACCATTGCAGGGGAAGGATGATCATCCCTTGTGCAGACCCAGCACTATGCTGCTTGTCTACCTTTGGCTTGCTTTGCACCTTTGTAGTCCTTGTCTGGTCCCTGTGAGCATGTGTTTGCAACCTCTGGGCTCCAGTCCTTTGATTCTATGATTCAAAACTTTATTTCTCAAGACAGTTCAAGAATAATTTAGCTATGGAACAAAATATTTGGCTCTGTCCTAAGCTGTTTTTCAAATTTCTGAAAAGCATGTTTGGTGGTATTGTGTATGGGAAGGAGGCTGGTCCTGTGCTGGCTGTTGGCTGGTTCTAGAGGCCGAGGTCCCTTGTCATATGAAATCCTCCAGTATAGCTGCTTCTGTTATCAAACCAGCAAGAAAGGTTTCTCCTTCCACTTGCTAAGACAGAACTGTATAAAACATAGGCATGCTGGGCCATCACCTTTGCCCTCTAGAGGAGGGCTTAAGGTGAAGTTGTGAACACTAGGAAGTGAGAATCATTGGAGGTCATTGGTTCTGCCACATAGAGTAAAATATCTTTTCCTTACTTCAGTAAACATTTATTCAGCACTTATTACATACAGACTTCATTCACTCAAAGAAAAAGAAAGCAATAGTGATAAACTTATTTTTTATTTATTTTGGTACTTGGATTGAACCCAGGGGCATTCTACCTTCAACCTACACCCCCAGCCCTTTTTATATTTTTATTTTGAAATAGGGTCTTGTTAAGTTACTGTGCTCACTGGCTTCAAACCTGTGATCCTCCTATCTCAGTCTTCCAAACACTGGGATTACAGGTATATGCCACCATGCCTGGCTGGTAAGTATTTAAAAAAAAAGGAAAAAAAATTGAAAAAGATACAGTCCTTACCTCTAGAAGATTACAGGCTAATATGAAAGTCAGATAGATAAATTTATAATTCTGTTTACTTTAAAGATATTCAAAATAAATACATTCAAAATGTTCTCACAATCTGTTAAATTAAAATGTGTGCATTAGACTATATTCACTTAAAATAGGGAGCTAAATTTTTCAAAAAATTATGTAAAACATGACTACTGCAAATAATGGTTTCTATTCTTCACTGAACTATGCTAGTGTAAGTCTGACAGAAAATTAACAAGGAAAAACATTCATTTCCAGGCAGTGAATAAGCAATCAATACAAGTTTTTAATATCTTTGCTTATCTTCTCCCATATGGAACAAGAAAGGTAGAGAAAGATTGATACAGATCTAGAATGAGTTACTGTAAATGATTTATAAATCACCCCAAGTTTCTCATGGTGTATTTTTTTATGGAAATTATGACAAATCACATATAAAAAATAAGAGGTCTTACTATCTTACTTGAGCTTTTGAGCTTA
Source organism: Graphiurus murinus (assembly GCA_004027655.1). Lineage (NCBI taxonomy): Eukaryota > Metazoa > Chordata > Mammalia > Rodentia > Gliridae > Graphiurus > Graphiurus murinus. The sequence goes on along the minus strand of PVLC010019857.1, from coordinate 10,381 downwards.
CCATTGCCTAACATCTATCTTATCCTGTCCCAACCTCCACACCTCTCAGGAAAAAAAAAAAAAAAAAAAAGATTTCACATTTCAAGTACTAACTCAAATTCCTACAAATCAAATTGCAGCTAAAGAATTTTATTTGCAAACACTGAAGGATACAAAGACATAGAACACATGGGACTAGGTGAACTCTCTAATGTGATTGGTACCAAAGCGCTCATTGGGTACTAATGGGATCTAAAGGCAGTGTGTGGCCTTTAATTAGGGGAAAAAGTGCTTTTCACTGTTCTGTTGTGACACTTTTAGCAAGGAGAGAAATGGAGGCGTATTCATATCGTGTTTAAAATTATCTATTAAAATTTGTCCTATGAATTCCTTTCACAGAAAAAATTCTATATATTTTCCTTTGCTGTCAATATATATGACTGTATTTACACATACATATGCAAGTACATGCACGCACATTTGTTTTATTTGTTGGAAACAAAGCCATGGCATGTACTATTTTCTATTACACAGAGAGGAAAATGTGACCATACTTGTCTTATTTTTAAAATTCATATTTTGTGAATTAGACTTTGCAATTTAAATCGTTGGGTCAAATCTATAGTCAACATTCTTGCTTACTATCCTATCCTCTTGTCATTTAAAGTGATTCTCCTTTTTATCTGAATCTTGAAGTTTTAAATCATGCTCAATTTGTCAGATTTTTCTCTTCATTTACTGCTGATCAAAAGGATATTCAGATTTGGTGACTAAGTGAGTTTTAGCCCCATTTTAGAGAGCGAATCAAGGCAGGATGTTAGAGTTTCAGTGCCTCCCAATAAGATTTTCCCTTGGTGACTAGCATTTGGGATGAATATAAAGGAGAAACATGAATATAAGTACTTTGATTATGATAGTGAGGGAATCAGAAATTCTTATTTTATTACATCGGCTGCTCCATTTGCACACACAAGTGGACACAGTAGGTGAGTTCCATGATTGACTTGCATGCACTGCTGGGAGAAGGCTGTGTGTGAGGAAGGCCATGTCCCCAGGAGCTGACTGTCTGGTGTTCGAGTTTTTCTGAATTCATCCTTCTCCTCCAGTCATTTTGTCAGCTACAGGATTCCATGGGGCGGGGCAATTGCTTCATGGCAAGTATCTCCTTACTTAAAATCTTTCGGCCTCCGTTATGAAATAATTTAGTGTCAGTTTGATCCCCTGAACATTTTTGTCTTTGTTGTGTTTCAGCATCAAATGCACTAATGCATAGAATGAGAGAGCATTAGAGGTAGGAGCATTTTAAGCTAAATTTTAAGAATACAATGATCATCTGTGGAGAATTTCCTGCTGGGAGTCATTTTCTTCGTGTCAAAAGGATTCTTGTCAGTTTCTTGCCTAATTGATTTCTCAATCTGTTGTAGGATCAGCTTGTTGCAAAGGTATGTAGGAATGAGGCAGTACTAACTGGAAGGCAGCTTAGTAACCTGTAAATCAACACATGAGTCAGCCACTTGGACTAGGAAAAGTGTCATTTGCATCAGCGTAGGGTAATCTTGGAAATGAAAATACACTTGGATCATCTCTTTAATGGGGAAACTTGCTTCTGATTATGTCATAATCTGCTTATAACATAACACTTTATAATCAAGCGGATCAAATTGAATTACTCAGCCATTATATTCAACACCTGAGATAGGTAGCCTGTATATAAAGGCTATATATCAGGGACAAAGACTGAATAAAATACAATATTTGCTTTTGTGAAGTTCATGTCTAGTGAAACTTATTGTCAGATAAACCAATAAACGTGAAACCAACAGAAACCTGTGAAAAGCACTAGTTTTTACTAGTGCACGGAATATGAAACTATCAGATAGCTAAGGCCTATTTTTGGGAAGTTAACAGAGCTGAGCTCTTAGTTTGGCCAAAAGAACAAAAACAACAACCAAAATAACAACAACAACAACAACAAAAGAAACCCCAGCTGGGTGTGGTGGCACACTCCTGTAATCCCGGTACTTGGAGGCTGAGACAGAAGGGCTGCCAGTTCCAGGCCAGCTTCAATCTACTCTTTCTCTGAGGCTGGAACTGGCGACCCTTCTGTCTCAGTCTCCCAAGTACTGGAAAGAAGCTGTGAGGGAAGAGGAGAGGACAGGGAAAAGGCCAGGTAAAGCTGTGGTCTCAGCCTGTCCCTGCAGCGGCTCTGGTTGTGATTGGCACCACAGAATTGTGATGCTCTGGGACAAAGCAGGGTTTTGGACCCCAAGTCAGTCCAAATTGGCTGAGGATGCCACGTTTCCTGGGTGAGCTGGCTCCCGTCCCTGGAGGCAATTTTTCTGAGAGGTGCAGCTGTCAGCTCTTTGCAGCTCACCTTCCCAGCAACTGGGGAGAGATGGATGTCCTGGAATAATAATGACCAGTGTTTCTTACATTCCTACAATGAGTCCAGCACACTTACAAGAAGTTTTTAAATATTTAAGATATAGCAATTCTCTGAGATAGATAATAATGTCAATCCTTCAGAAATATGAGAAAAGTAAAGCACAGGCAATTTAAGTGAATGAATCAAGGTCACACAGCAGGAGGGTGACAAAGCTATAGTTTGGAACCATTCAATTTGATTTTGAAGACTGTGCTACCCTGGCTCTCTACTAAGTGATTGTAGCAAGCAATGATGCTTCAAAATAAACAAATAGCACCAAAACTTATGTAATGTGTTTCTCATTTCTTCATAAAAATAATAGTCTCAGTTGTAACTATTTTTCCAACCTACCAGAACTGAGGTTTAACTGTGGCTTCCAGGAAAACATCTTTCCATATCTCAACAGCTATGGCAGCTACTGGATGTCACCTCCTTTCCCACTTTCTGGGAAAGAACATATTCTTTACATTTCCTAATGTCTGCTTCTCTCTCCAAGATGACCTTGCTCCCCCATACTCTGTATTCCAGCCACATATTCATTCACGAATGCATCTTACTCCCTTCTGCCCCAGGATATTTGCACATGCTTTTCCCACCAGATGGAATATGATTCCTGCTGGGTTCCTCCTGCTCTCACTATATGCTTAGTACTTCTTCTATTTCATTCTTTTTTTTTTTACAGGCCAAGGGTTTTTGTCACTGAATATCATTTAACTGTGTCCTTTTCCTTCAGATCACTACCACATTTCACATTTACAGTACATTGATGGAATTATTAATGTCTATTCTTTCTCCTGAACTATAGGTTTCTTGAGGGGAGGGTCTATTTATTTCATTCACTAACACAGTGTCTGGCATGTTGTGGATTTTTCAATAGATACTTGTTGATGAACGAGCAGATGATGGAAAGATGGCTACTGTCTGCTCCCAGGCTCCTCCCTGAAGCCCAGGACAGGCTCTCCCCTCTGGCTCAGCTGTTTCTTGTGCTCTGCAGTTGGGTTTACCTCACAGGCCTGTGCCATCCAGTGGGCCTGTCTTGCTCTACATCTGGCACCTATTGGTCTGATTCAGATGTGAGCTTCTCTGGAGACCTCCTACTCCCACCCTTTATCAATGGTGCCTATAAAGTTTGAATGAGACAGACACATATGGGGAATAAGAACATCTACCTCCCCACCCACACACACTTTCAATACCCTAAGAGTCTTACGTGAATGTGTGTGGAGTTTCATAAGCCTCCTCTGTGTTGTGCAGGGTCTCTCTCTGACAGTAGCTACTAAAACATTCCATTGAGAAGTTTGAATATTTATACTGATATTTTAGTAAAAACACCTTACAATAAAGGAGACAGGTGTCATATGGCCTTTTAATAATACCTCCCAATTAGCAATGAATAATCTGTTCTGTTGATGTGTGTGTTTTTATTAGCAACAAGCTTAAAAGAGTCCCAAAGATGAGATTTGTAAATGAGTGATTTTCATTAGGATTCAGAAATGGAACCAAGAATACACCCGCACCTGTGTTTTTCAATTATATCCTCAAATTGAATTTTCTACAAGTTCTACTTGTATCTACAAGTTCCAAGGTAGAAAAGTTGAGCTGGAAAATAGCTTCAACTCTACATTTTCCATGGATTTTTTTTTATAAGAAAAGTATACCCTATTGACTTGAAATAATTTGGGGGTTATAAAATGGAATTGACTGTGTGTTCTTTAGCTGAGCCACTCATTTTTTTCAAGAGTTATTTATACTATATCAAATTTGCTATTATCCTATTACCTATTATTTAAACAACTTAATATTCTTTTGGATTGTATTCACATTTTGTGTAAGGAAATATATTATTAAAGTTCTTAGGGCAGTGTTCATTATTCAGAGGACAATTTTGTGAGATTTGGACTAAAATGGCCCAGTAGGTCATTTACATCTCTGCCCTGAGCAACTTAAATGAATTTTGAATTGAGGCCAGCTCTGTTAGGGAGCTCTCCAGCTGCTAAAATGCAAAGAATTGCTGAATATAATAGTGACAGAAGAAGATGAAGCTTGGTCTGTCAAATTGCAATTAAGAACCTACACAAAATGTAATGGTCTGGTTTGGAATTTATATGTTTCAAGATGGAGTACATCACCTCTAATATTTTTTTCAACCTGACAATTCTTCCCTCAGATAAGCAATATGCTTCAAAATTCTGGTGATTTTATATTTTAAAATTATTATTATACTTACAGCCCTTTTATTTATGTGGCAAGAAAAGATACCTGAAATTGAAACCCTTGAATATACTTCTGTAGTGGTGCAGCATAAATTTGATAAAGTAACTGTGAATGTCTGAATGTTTGTGTCACCCTCAGAATTTATATATTGAAAATCTGATGCCCGAGATGATATATTAGGAGATGGGTTTTCGGGACGTGATTAGGTTGTAGGGATGGAGGCTTTGTAAATGTGATTAGTGCCCTTAAAAAAGAGGTCCAGGGAGACTCGTTTGCCCCTCTTGCCAGGCAAGGACAACTATAAGGCAGCATCTATGAATCTGGAACAGTCTCTCATCAGACATCAAATCTTCTGTCTCCTTGATCTTAGAGTTTCCAGCCTTCAGAATTGTGAGAAATAGATTTTTGTTGTTTATAAGCCACTCAGTTTACCGTATTGTGTTATAGAAACTCCAATATACAAAGACAGGGCTAGAACCCAAAACGTTCCTTCATGACAAGAAAGTTGATCATGTAATTTTTTTAATCAAATTGGAGTAATTTTGAGAATAAATGATGGTGTTCTTAAAAATATGCTGGAACAAAAACGTGGACTATTTCAGGCAATTTTGAATATATAGTCATCCTGAAAGTGAATAAATTTAGAATCTTATCCATGTCTGATTCCATGACTGTGATAGTACATCTATTAAAGACATCATTTTTTATTTTAGCCTATATTATGGTAATTTTTAGAAATATTTTCTTAATAATTAATTTTTGGAAATATTATTTATAAGAAAAAACTGTATAAATCTACACACATAGAAAAGGCCATTTGTCCATTTAATCATTCATTCATTCAAGAAATACCTATTGAGCACATTCTATATTCCAGGCAGTGTGCTAAATTTGGGGGCAATGTGATAAGGAAACAAGATACATTTTCCTTGCCTTTATGCTTATTATTATCTAGTGTGTGTAGCAGATATTAATCACCATTACACAAGTCACTGTAAATTAGAACTATATTGTGTTATAAAGAAGGCGTACATTGGATTCCAGGGAATATAACACAGAGATTTTACCCTGTCAAAGAATTCAGATAAACTTTTCTCAACAAGAAATCACTGTGCTGAGATTTAACTAGTCATGATCAGAGTGTTGATCAGAGATAGTAGTTTCCTTAGAATTGGGTTTCTTTCTTTCTTTTTTTTTTTTTGCGGTACTGGCGATTGAACTCAGGGGCATTCTACCTCCGAGCTACACCCCCAGGTCTATTTTTTATTCTTTATTTTGAAACCGAGTCTCACTAAGTAGCGGAGTGCCTCACTAGGTAGCTGAGGCTGGCCTCGAACCCGGATCCTCCGGTCTCAGCCTCCTGAATGAGAATTGGGTTTATTTCATATGCCATCAAACCCAGATATGCTGAAGGTGGACAGATCTTGGTGAGAGCCTGGGTTTTTTAATTTTGTTGGTGAATAACTTTGCTTTTCTTAGTGTGGCATGTGAGTTTATAACATTTGATATTCTGGAGAAGGAAGAGAATATTGGAGAGGCTGAGAGAAGAAATTTTGGATGTAGAAAGAGAAGAGGTAGGGTTGTTTTTATATATAGAGAAACTGGTAGGACATGGATGCTCAAGAGGTGATGTGTGGAAAATGGACAGATATAATGACTACCTCTCCAGAAACCTGGAAGCAAATGACCTGGCTTTGGAGGTAGAGATTGACCAGGTAGAGAGCAAAGGTAGCCCAAAGACACCCTATCACCTTTAGTTGGCTCATGTATTTATTAGTTTTCCTCATGCTTTTGTATTCCTTCCCTTTATAATTCTTGTAGTAATTTCTCTGCAGTTCCCAGAAAGAAAGTCACAGCAGCGATGAAGTAAGTTGGTTACCTTATTAACACTGACCAAATAAACTTCCTAGTATAACCACCTGTTCCTTAGAACAGGAGGATTAAATATTCCCTTCTGTGTATATATATGAGCATATTACTTTGAATATCACTGTGATGTATAATTATATTGCCTCAATAAAATTTATATTTTCCTTCTGAATCAGAGTTCCTCCAGCAAATTTTAGGGCACTATGAAATGCAGAGAATTACTTGCTAATCTGTAAAAAAAAAATACTTTTGAGACCATGGTTGTCAAGGTGTGTGTGTGTGTGTGTGTGTGTGTGTGTGTGTGTGTGATATGCAAGAAAGTAAGAAATTATTTTGACATTGTCTTGTCTGTGACCTCAAGCTTTTTAAAATTTATATTGGACTGTAAAGCTAACACACACAAAGTGATTTTTAAACAATAAAAGTTTACCTAAATTTTTATTTGTCCAAAAGTTGAAAGAGTAAAAGCTAGAGATAATTAAATATAAAATAATGATGGATTGGGGGGATTTTATTAGGGATATATACTTACAATCAAGCAAAATCAAGAATGATACCACCTTAGATTTAGATCCGAAGATTTCTTTAAGCCGATAGCAATATTTGTGCTCAGTTGACTGAGATCTTTAAAAGTTTCATTTATTTATTCGGCCTCAGTGGCATCCATGACTTCAAAATACCCCATATATAATTTATCCCAGTTAGACTACAGGAAAAACATCGAGCGACTTCTATTAAATTACTCCTTTAACAATAACTCCTAAGCTGAAAGTGTGACCCCATATCTGCAAGGATAAAGCAAATGTCTATAAATAATACCAGCTGAGTGCAGAAAAGTGAAGAGGCAAAAAAAAATTTTTTTCCAGGCTTATTTCTAGTTCAATTCCATAACTATCTTTTTATGGCTTTGCAGCAAGAACAGGATTTTCTCATTGGCTAGCCTAAAATGCCACGGCGTTTTGACTTTCATGTTATTTCTTTCCGTGGAGTATTTCACTGCATTTTTCCCTAGGATAATAAAACTCTTTATTTCCTAATTGCTCAATGGAGGATCCACATGGCTAGGATAATAGTGAGCTGGCACAAAGCCTCGATTTCTGGAAGGCTCTGTGGATTCAGGGAAGTCACAAGGTTTGCTAAAGTGAATTCCTTTTTGCTTGCAATTGATCCCCCAGGTAATGTAGACCAAAGAAGAAAGATACAACTTCAGTCATTAGTGGAAAGACCCTAGGATCTGGAAAGGAACTTTGTTCAAGTGAGGGCATGCCAGCCACAGAGGTTTTAAAAAGTGAATCACATAGTCTGTATGTTTTAGCAAAGTGCCACTGAAATGTCTTGACATGAGTTAGTTGTATAACATAAAATCACCTTTCATTGACTCTAAGCCAAAGCATTCACATTAGAGATTCAGTTGGAAGCCTGCCTAAATGTTTGAGGGATTATTTCTACAAATCCAGGGTAGATGGTGTGAATACTAATTGTCTGACTAATGAGAAGTAAAACTGCACAACAGTAAAGGCTGCTGTCAGTATCCAATGATGAGCCCTCAGAAGGCATGGAGCTGGTGGCTTTGACCCTCACCAGGCAGAGGAGGCATTTTGAGGACTGTTGTTCCCAGAAGTGTGGGTAGCAGTCTCCCTTCTCTTGATTTCTCCCTTTATAGTGGATTGTGCAATACTCTTAAGGGCATAGATGCAATGTTTGCCTTGAATTTATTATTATTGTTTTTGAAATTTAGCAAGCCATCACTAGATTCGTTAAGTCATTATGTGCAGAGAAGTTAAAAGATCAATGTATCAATGTTAATTATGACGTTAAAATTCTATTGTGCATTCTGTAATCATGACATAGCATTGAAATTCTAAGGAGGGACTTAGAAAGCTATAACATTTCATTTGTTTCTGTTATTTTAATCTCCAGAAAACAGTTATGTCTAGACTTTTAATGCTGATAATTTTTTATAGTTTAAAAAAGTAAAATATTGCTTATAAGCAAAAAACACATCGCATTTTATACATCCTGTATAAATACTCACATTGTATTTTGTATTTCCTTCCTCCAAAGCATTTTTCATAACATAGTGACATTTAAACCATTATTTTGGACTATGAGATTATTAAGATTATTACTGACTATATGATTTTTGGTTATGACTATTTTCACAGAAAATATGAATTAATCACTCTAAATAAGTGTCTTTGTTGGAATAATAGAAACTTGTGCTTAGGACAAGAGAGGAGATAGTTTTCCCCCACACTCCCAATATCTAGCCGCCCAACATCCCTCTACTTTGTTAGAATACATGTCACAGAAGAATAATGAGGAAGGTAATGGCAACATTTAGTTGTTGCAAAGAAGATTTGGAAGGAACGTGAAAGCTGTTCTCAAATATTTACATATTCTCTGGATCTATTGAATGGACAGGTAGAAGGGAAAATGAATAAATGAGTGAATGAATGAATTCAGCGACAAGTGGAAGGGGCCCACAGCGGTTGGAATGTTCTTCACTCTTCGGAGATGCACAGGATGGAGAGGCAACCTCTCCAGAGTGTGACAAAGAAAAGAGTGAAGGAGCTGGTTCTGAGTAAGAGGGAACCGAAGCAAGTGTCAATTTTTTTTTTATAGTGAATTTTATGTTTGATTTCCTAAGTTGGATACTGAAATGTAATTCAGTGTAACAAATGCTCATTGAATACCTCCTAAATGCAGCCCACCCAGAATAACAAGGAACATGGTGGGACCTGGGTGGGGGCTGGGAGGGGCTGCATATGGACGCTGAGGGACACTGACAGGAGCCTGTCCTTGCAGAGGCACTTAGTAACCATGTCTGCAAGTGTGCTTGCAAGTGTCTCCAAGGTGATGTGGTCTGCATGTTAGGTCAGTGTGTTGAATTCATTCAACCAGCATAGGTTAAACTTCTTGGTGACAATGCTTCTGATTTATGTGGGTATTTTTTTCACCTTTTAGTGAGAATAAATGGTTTTGTGAGATGTACAATGATGCTTATTTCCAATCAAAATAAGAAACAAGCACCTCTTCTGTATTTTTATTTATGCTTCCTGGTTCTCTTTTTATTGATTTAAATACCTTCTATAGCAAAGGCAAGGATAGCATCAGGGGCAATCCTGCTCCAAGCCAGGGCAGAGATGTTTGGTGAGCAGTGATCATCCTTGGAGAAATAACCTGGCACAAAGCAGTCTGCTTCTGGCAAGGCAGGTCTAGAGTTGTTTTTAGGAACTGGATTCAGCACTGGAATTTTCATACTCTGGGATAATGGGCTAATTTATACAGAGAAAGGTTAAACTACTTCATGAAGACTAACAGCTTTATATGATAAAGTTTTGTGCTCCTGCTTCTTTAAGTGGAAAACTAGAAACATAGAGACTTTTAGGAGTTACAAGTTTGGAGAAGTTAAAAAGAAAAAAAAAAAACCACTGTAGTAATTAAGATTAAGAAAGTAATAGAGAATATCGCTTTTTTTTTTGCACACATATTACTATTTTTCCTATTCTTTTTTTTTTTTTTTTTCAGACCTGGGATTGAACCCAGATTATTCTACCTCCAAGCTCCACCCCCAACCCTATTTTTTATTCTTTATTTTGAAACAGGGTCTCACTAAGTTGTGGAGGGCCTCACTAAGTACCTGAGGATGGCTGCAAACCCTCGATCCTCCTGTTTTAGCCACCCAGGTACTGGAATTACAAGTGTGGGTCACCACGCCTGGCTTACTTTTCCTAATTTTCTAAACAGACACCTATAGTTAGAAAATTAAGCTAAATTAGGAGATAATGATTTTTATGTGTTCTTTTATAAAATAGTTTTATAATTAATGCTTTAAGTATTTATTGTAGAAAATTTGGAAAATATGAAATGGGAAATACAACAATGTTGCCA
>PVLC010019856.1:0-29973 GCA_004027655.1 Graphiurus murinus | reverse complement strand
TCTAAATGTGTGATCACTTAGAAAACTTGAAATTATTCTTTTGTCAGGATAAATTAATTAAGTCCTAATGATAAATAGGTCAGAAATAGATATAAAACATTATTACATGGGAACAGTTTACTTTTACAACAGCAGTATTATCCACTCTTGATAAGATTACGTCCTTATAGGATGAACACATACATAAAAATGACCTGTTATCTGTTATGGTTGTGAGTTTTGTCTCATATGTGTAAGCTAGGGAGTAATCAAGATATAAGATAGACTTTAGATAATGGCAGAGAAACCCCAGTGGAGCAATGGAGGGGGGTCTAGGAACGTGGTGGTGGGGGGTAGGGCGGGAGAGTTAATGAAGGATACACTTCCATTGATGTTACGTCCTTATGTGAAATCACCAATGCCAATCTCAGTATCATGTATGGGGAAGGGGAGGGATCCGGGTGGGGGAAACTCCTCAAGTGCATGTGCATGTTATGTCCCTGTCATTCTTAACTACATTATGATGTGAAACTATAATGCACCAATAAAATGTGTGTGTGTGTATAAAATAAAAGACTTGTTATGTTTTCCAGGTTGGGAGGAAAGTCTTTTTAATTAAAATCATTGTGACCCATGTAAAAAAAAATCAGAACAATTCAACTGTTTCTTTGTTTTCTGTTTTGTGTAATTTTTATCTCTTTGAATCCCAATGGTGGCTATACTAGAAAAACTTGTTCTAAAATTACTGTCTTTGGTTGGGTCACATTGGAAAGGTGAAGAAGTTGAAATTGACCCCCTCCCCCTACTTATTTTTTTCTTTATGAACTCTTTCTTTTTTAAAAAGTGTATTACATAGTACCGTTTATTGGTATCTCTTCTCCCCTCTATCATTATGATGTTAAAACAAAGGAAGACTGAAGCTGCCAGGATTAGTTTGAAGTTATCTAACTTTTGCTTGTGAAATTGTTCTAGGTGCTGTACAAAATGAACTAAAAACCAATACTTCTTGTGTTGCCAGGGATTTAAGGTTGAAAAAGAAAGGAAGATAAGTAATGTTCTGGTTTGCAGTGGGAGAAGGTTAGCTTGTATTTATTAAAATACAGCATTTATCCCTCAGAAAGTACATTTAAATTTTACATTAAATGTAAATTTGACATTAAATGTACTTTCCATCAGCAAGTACATTTAAATTCTGTGCTTGCTTAAATTTTAGTATCACAGTACATTTGCTGTAATATGGAATTATGTCATTTGAGTCTCCAAAGATTACATGTGGCTTTAAATTGCCTTGTATGGGGTCTGAGTCTACCATGGAGATTAATGGGCTGTAGAAGGGCAATGCCAACGTCAGGAGGGTGAGGTATGGGTGTGGGTTGGGAGCAGAGGAAACCTGGGTTACTGTCACCTGAAACAGGGGATAAAGGTGAAAGAAGGAAACAGTAGCTCTGACCAGTATCAGGGAGAGCATGGCTCTTGCTTATAATTAGCAGTAGTTGGTGATGAAAACTTAGGCAAGTATGATAAGGGTTTTGGAAAGTACTTATCCAAAATTACAGAGTAATGGAAATTTATTTTGAAAGACCTTTTAAGTTTATAAATTTGTGCTTTCCATTTATGAACAAAAACTACTAACCACCTGTCTTCAGAGGAGCAGAGCATTCTTTTTTTGTGTGGTAATGAGGGTGGTACCCAAGAGCATTCTGCCTCTGAGCTACACCCCCAGCCCTTTGTATTTTTTGTTTTGAAACAGGTTTTCTCTAAGTTACTGAGGCTAGCTTTGAACTTGGGATACTCCTGTCTCAGCCTCCCAAGTACTGGGACTACAGGTGTGTGCCACCATGCCCAGCCCGAGCATTCTTGAGATGTATAAAATCAGTGGTGAAGCAGTAGAGCTAGCGTTGATTTTAAAAGGGTGGAACCATGGACATTAAACCTTTAAGATGTTAAAACTTACCCTGTGTATTTTACTCTTTTTTTACAGACATATATTGGAAGTGTGGTTATATCTGTTAACCCCTACCGGTCCTTGCCCATTTATTCACCAGAGAAAGTGGAAGATTACAGGAATAGAAATTTCTATGAACTGAGCCCTCACATGTAAGTACAGTATTAAAGTGCCGTATTTCTCTTTTACTCTAGTAATGTGTGGTTGACAGATGTGTGCAGCTGTCTCCTTTGAGTCTCAGGAAAATGATTTCGTCAGTTTTTTATTTATTTATTTTTAAATCAGTTAAAGGAATGCAGAAGTTAGTTATGCCTTATTTTAAATTTTAGAAAAAGGCAGAATACTTGAGTATGTAAAATATTTTCTGTTAAAAATTTTGTGTAAGTAGCAGCAGCTGCTGCTAATTAGTTCTGCAAAGAAAACAGGAATGTGCATTGTTTAATCTTATTGAGAGCCCACATTGCATTTTCATAGTCTTTTGGGGCCAAGAAAGATCCCAAGTGTTGGGTTGTATGATGGCGTCTGGGGAAAAGGACCAAACAATACCTCTGATTTATAATCTTCAAGGACATAGTTCCCTGGATGCATGCAATAAGCCACTAGTTATCTCCTCTAAAGTTAGTCACTTGTTTGATTTTTCAGAAGGAGATTGCTTGTGGTTGTAAATAGTCCCTTCACAAAGTTCGTAGATTCCTTTTGTCTGCTCTTTGAAGGTGAGGTCTTTGGTGATATGCTTAAGGAATGTTGACATGATTCTGCCAATTTATACCACTAGAATTTTGTTTTTTCATCTCCATGACTGACTGAAGAGTAAGTTTTCTTAGGTTTTGTGTAGCAGTGGCAGAACTGAATAATTAGATCCTGGAACTTTCAGTTCTCCAATTAAAAATGTTTGAAAAAGAGAAAGGATATCAAGACATTATCATACACAATATCTTTAACTTTTTGTTTCTCATGTTCATTTACTGATACCCAAGAGGGGAATCTGTTCTGTTTTTATTCTCATGTCCACTACTGAGTTAAAAGAAAAGGAAAGAGAAAGAGTTGAGCCAAGTTGTGTAATAAGTTGAGAGCCTCAGGCAGCTCCACTTGCTACTTCGGCAGAAACATTTCCTGTCCCCTCCTCCTCTGAGTGTTTAAAGAATTCATGTTCTAGCCAGGCATGGTGGTGTACACTTGTAATCCTAGTACTTGGAAGGCTGAGATATTAGGGTCACAGGTTCACAGTCAGCCTCAACAAGTTAGGTCTTCCACAACTTAGTGAGATGTTGTTTCAAAAAAACAGGGCTGGGTGTGTATCTCAGAGATATAAAGCCCATGGGTTCAATCCCCAGTATAGTACCCCCACCCCCTCAAAAAATTCATGTTCTTATTATTGTTATTGTTTCAAGTGACCTAGGTTGATATGTAGAAGGGCTTTTATGTGATAAACTGTTTAATGTAGATTTAAAATATTTGGGAACTGCCACTGAATACAGGGCTGGGACCAATGTATGCAAAAGTGTCTTAGTGTCAAGGGCTCTGCCTGTGTTATCTGTGATAGCCCCTGTTGTTACTACCTTTCAGCAATAGCATTGTCCTCTCTCACTGAAAACAGACGATGTGTTGAAAACAACCCCACATTGTTGTGAAACGTGTGTAAATATGCATACATGGAGAAATGTTTGGAAAATGTCTTGACTGTGGAAAGGAGCAATTGGTCACTTGGGAACTTGAGGGCGAGGGGCATTTGAAACCGGTTAAGCTGACAACCTGCAGTGCAGACAGTTTCGGAGTCTTTTTTAGTGAATGTAGTAGTTTTTAAGCAGGGCTGACGCTGGCCCTGGAGACATTTCACAGTGTCCGGAGACACTTTTGGTTATCACACTGGGGACAGGAGGGTGCTGTTAGTGCGTGGAGGAGGTCAGGGATGCTGCTAAGTATCTTACAATGCATGCAACAGCCCCTACAGTACAGAATTATCTGTTCACAGTGTCAGTGAAAGGACATGGAAAAACCTGTAGAAAGTCTTAGTTATCTCATATCAGAAAGGACTTTTTTTTTATGACTAAAGATTGGCTCTATCACTTTTGGTAAAAAGTAAGATCTCATTAAAGAATCTGAATATCTCTCTCTCTCTCTCTCTCTCTCTCTCTCTCTCTATATATATATATATATATATATATATGTGTGTGTGTGTGTGTGTGTGTGTATGTGTATATATATATGTATGTATATCACTGTCTAGATGTTTATTTTAGTTTTTCTAGATAATACAGCACACAGTGACATTTTTGGGTTGTTTGGAGCTAAAGATTTAAATAACCAGTAAAAATGATTATTAAAATCTGAATTGTATATGTTTTGCCAGTCAAGTGGATTCTGATTATTTAGGTTTTTTTTTTCTAGAAGTAGATTTTGCAAGTGATCTAATCTTACTATGCCTTAACAGAAATAAAATAAAAAATTGGTTTTATAAAATTATCCCTATTGCGAAACTCTTGCAATGTGATATTTTATTTGGCGCTCAAATACTTATTTTAAATCTTAGGCCTCAAAGCCATGCTTCTCAAAATTTGATGCTTAGATTAACAGTATCAGAATCCCTCAGAGACGTATGGAAACTCAAAATTTCCTAGACCTTACCTCTGACAAGTCAGGAATCTATGTTTTTCACAGGCTTCTGGGTGATTTTTATGCACATTCAACTTTGAGAACATTTTGTCTTAGAAGTGTATTTATAAATGTTTTTCTTTCCTTTCTTAACTGCTTACCATAGATCATAATCTCTGATGGTAATAAATAATCATAGCTAGTATTTATAATTTTCTATGTACAGGCACTCTCCTAAGTACTTTACATGTATTATAATCCACTTCATTATAAAAATAATCTACCTTCGAGGTAGATGCTCTTACAGATGAGGAATTGTTACAGAAAGATCAAGTACTTTATTGGAAGCCACACTGGTGGGACTGGAGCCCTGGGATGAATCTGCCAGTTCTTCTCAACTGGAAATGGGTTTCGTCATTTTTGTGGCTGGGCCTCATACTGTGTACTTCTATTCTACCAACCTTGTGTTGCCTGTACTTCTGTACCCCAGGCCTTCCAAGACAATCTCCAGATTCTATCCCACAAACCATAATTTGAATCTTTTTTTGGTGAGAGGGTGGTACTAGGGATTGAACCTTGAGGCATTCTACCTCCAAGCTACACCACTAGCCCAATTTTATTTCTTATTTGGAAACAAGGTCTTGCTAAGTTGCTGAGGCTGGCTTTGAACCTGCAATCCTCCTGTCGCAGTTTCCCAAGTACTGGAATTACCACCATGCCTGGCTCATAATTTGCATCTTAAAATCTCCACTTTGGGGACATTTAGATGTAGAATAGATACCTATTCTGGCACATAGTAGCTCGTGTTTTGTAGTATTGTTTTTTGTCCCTACCTCAAAAGATTCCTGTAGGAGGCAGCCTGGCATTGCTTCCCCGGTGCACCCCACCCCTAACCCCAAAGAAAACAGTCGCCACCACCAATAAAATAGGATTGAAGGTTCGTGGCCACTTGATGAGGCCACTTACAACTTCTCAGTGAGACCCTGCTTCAAAATAAAAAATAGAGTAGGGCTGGGGAGTTCAATCCTCAGCACCAAAAAAAAAAAAAAAAAAACTCAAGTGCTGAGGATAAAGGAAAAACTCTTTACCATGATATACAAGAAACTATGTGGTAAGCAAGGTGGAATCTACCTAACACATCTGAATTTGTCAGCTTCTTTTGACACTTGCTTTGCTCTGAGTCCTCACTCTCTCAGTGCAGTATCTGCATGCATTCTGGGTAAGAGACCCTGGCGTGAGGCCTGGAATGCTTTCCCTGCCCTCTGCCCCAGAGCAACTCTGCTCTTCCTTCAGATCTCAGAGACTTTCTCAGGGAAGGACCTTCCCTCACCTCTTCCCTGCTGAGGCTAGATCTGTTGCTCTTGTCACAGTTACAATTTAGCATTTATTTAAGGAATTATCTGATTAATGTCAGCCTCACCCACCAAGTCAGCATTTGCTCACACCTGATATAGGTAGCAACGGGAATATTGGGAATATTGGACTATTGAATAGGAATTGTGTTCCAGGGTCTGCACTCTCATTTACAAGCTCTGTAATCTTGAGCAAATTACTTGTAGAAGCTTCAGCTCAGAGAAACTAAGTAATTTGTTCTGTTCAATAATAGGAATAGGAAGATAATTAACTCATAGGATTTTTGTGAAGGATAAATATCTAGTTGATGTTTAGATAATATGATTATCTGGGTATATGTGAAGTGCTTGGCATGGAATCTGCCACAGCTCTGTAATGAAGGATAGCTGCTGCAGATTGACAGTAATAATTATAATAACTGTTGTGATAAAAAGGTAGGAGGGACACAGTTCCTACATTCTCACATGCTCTTTTTAGCCACTTTCTCCTCTTTGGTGAGACATTTTCCACTTTCTTTAGAGCATGTGTCTTCCAGCTTTAATTCTTTGTCAATGTCCATCTTTGACTGTCTTGAAACAGGGTCAACACTAGCTTGGTTTGCTACTAAAACCCAGCCTGACAGTCTAAGATGGGATTTTTATGATATTAGGGTATAAGATGACTTTAGACTTTTGATACACTTTGACTGTTACCATTCTAAGAATTTGATTTCAACTCCGCTAGAAAATAAATAGCTGCTCTGATTATATGCTTTGAATACTTTGCCAATTAACTTAATTGGCAAAGTATTCAAATTAATTTCATTTGGAATTTTTAGTTTGAGCTGTTGTTCACTGTTAAACTGCAAAAGCATCTAGATATTTCCCTTATAATTCGTGTGTTTGAAGGTGTCCTGAATTTATCTTTCTTTACATTTCAAACAATTAAAAAATATTCCATGCAACACATGACTTGTAGATAGTAGAAACGTACAAATGAATAAAATTAAATGTTTTTTTTTTTTTTTTTTCGGTACTGGAGATTGAACTCAGGGGCATTCTACCTCCGAGCTATACCCCCAGCCCTATTTTTTATTCTTTATTTTGAAACCAGGTCTCACTAAGTTGTGGAGTGCCTCACTAGGTAGCTGAGCCTGGCCGTGAACCTGGATCCTCCGGTCTCAGCCTCCCGAATACTGGGATTACAAGCGTGCGCCACCACGCCCGGCTAAATTAAATGTTTCTTAACCACATTCCTTTCAAAAAGTTTTCTATTGTCATTAGTGGAATTTTTGGTCCCATAAACATCCAGGTCCTCAGCAGGACTCCTTTATTTATCTCTGTTTCTTCTCTGACCACCTGTCCCCTCTATATGTAGAGTTATGCCTTTGAGCATGGTATGACTGGGTTGCATCCCTAAGGAAGTGTTGCTCTGATGGGTGGCAAAGTCTATACCATATGTTTTTCTAATTGTGTATGGGACATCATTACAGTGTGATTTCTGAGTTCTTTAAAAATAGGATTTAAAAAAATCTTTTAAGATCAGAATGTTTTTATAACTATGTTAGAGAGGATTTACTACATTTCAGGCAACTCATTAACTGGATTCATTGAGAACTGCCTCAGATGGCTATGCCCACAGCCTACTGCTTTTCTTTCTTTCTTTTTTTTTCAGAACTGGGGATTAAACACAGGGGCATTCTACCTCCGAGCTATACCCCCAGTTCTATTTTTTATTCTTTATTTTGAAACAGGGTCTCACTAAGTTGCTGAGGGCCTCACTAAGCAGCTGAGGCTGGCTGTGAACCCAGATCCTCCAGTCTCAGCCTCCCAAGTACTGGGATTACAAGCGTGCGCCACCATGCCCAGCCCTGCTTCTTTTCTTTAGGTGTTCAATAACTATAGAGCAATCGAGATTTTAAATAATTTTTCATTACATTTTGCTAATATTATCTCATATCAGACAGTTCATTGAAACAAAACTCTTCTTGATAGGCTATTGAGGAATAATGAACTAACATTATTTTGGTGGTACTCTTTAACCCTGAGTATGTTTTTCAGTTTTAATTTGTGCATGCCCTCCGTGTTCCTATTGGAGCGACGTTGCCACTAGAAGGAAGAATGTATTGTGGCACCTGCCTCCAATCCTTCTAGGTAGTCATAGTGCAGGAGAGAGCTTGAATGTGTCCTTTTTAAATTAAGCTACAATATGGTGGTCATATTACATTCAAGTTCACAAGCACTGTTTGAAGCAAGCAGTCTGTCCATTTTTGTAAATGAAAATCCCACCAATAAGTTTTGAAAACTTAAAAGAAATGACTTAAAGCTTTGAAAAATTTCTTGTTACTCTTTCTCATAAAAATGAGAAAGTGATTAGTGGATGTTGCTAATGTCAGTGAGCCCTCTGTCTCTGGAACCTTTAACCTCTAAGTTTGTGCCAGACTGACTTTGCAGGACCACATGCCATGACCCATTGAGTGACATTGCTAGAGTGCTTGTGTGTTCTGAGACCTTGTTAATCCTGTTATCATCTTACTACATTCATGTTTAACCAGATAAATGTTATAAAGGACATTTCTGATTATATCTCAAAATGTACAAGTTCTGTGGTTGGGTGTACAGAGAGCTTAGGTAAAGGGTCCCAGGCAGAAGACCTAGGCATTGTCTCTTTTATATAATTAGTACTTTACAACACAGTTAACATTCTGTGAATAAGATTGTTTTTATTAACAGTTTTTGTGACAACCAGATCATTAGTTCTTATAGAGGTTGCTTGTATAATTGGGTGAAAGTGCTTTCTCCGTGGTGTCTGTATTGATGTGATATTGTAGAGGCTATAGTACTATTTCTCTTGATTTACTTTGGGAATAGTTGAGTCTTTAATTGGTCTAGTATTTCCCCAAACACCATGTGTAGAAAAGGGTTTTATGCTTTCTCATTTAGTGTGCCTTCTACTTAACTGCTTTAGAAAAGTTACTCGTTTACTGAGCAAATATTTATTGAGTGCTTACAGTGTACCAAGCACCCTTTTAGGCACTGGGAGATAGCTGTTAACAAGTAAAATTCTCATCTTCATTAGGGAGAATAATACTCTGACTTGAGTATCCAGAAACTGAGATTGTTCACACCATCAGTTAGGAAAAAATGGAAGAGCAGAGGCAGGGAAACTTTGGTGAAAGATAAAATGATTTTCAGTGGCACTCCTATAAAACACCTTTGGAACCATATCTCCGGAATTAGTCCAGAGCAGGCTTTGATTTTTTGTCTCTGACATACACGAGTCTCTTGTCTCTGACATACACGAGTCACTTGTGCAGGGAGGAATCAGAACTCTGACTTACTCTCCATTTTAGACACCTTAAGTTAACATCTCGTATGTAATGACGTCATCCATTTATGGCTGTCGGGTCATAATAAGTGGAAGGCAGATGCTGTGTTTGCTTTCAAATATCCCCAAATTTGGGGGATATTTGTTTGATTCTAGACAACCATGGATGAGAAAACTTGACTCAGAGAGACTAGTTTCACTTTAGCAGTGCAGTGACCACTTGGTGGGGAAGGTCAATTGCTGACTTGAAAGCTTCCTGACGCCGGTCCATGGTGGGAAACGTCCCTGGGCCTGGCACATATTCAGCTTCTCCAAGTGCTCTTCATGTTGAACTTGCCGCTGTTGATTCTCAAACTTTTACTCCCAGGAGGACATTGCTTTATTGGGGTTACTTTCACCTCAGCTAACTTCTCTTTCAGGTTATTAATCATCTTCAACTGAAGTAGGAAGCTTGGTGTGATGCCAGCTTAAAATGTAAGAATACATTTGTTAGTTGGAACTTGTTTTTAGTATAACCAAGAAGCCCCAGAATCCTACTTTCTAGGCACGCAATTAGAAGTTACATCTCTTCACAGAATGTACATCTCAGACTTTAGAGAATTTGTTTTGAAAAGGCCACTTGTAAAGCCAGCTGCACGTCACACCAGCATATGTGATAATTTCAATGATCTTAGAGGGAAAAGTTTGCTTATGAAAAAACTAGGCTATTTCCTGCCAGAATGTGACTGGTCTTTGACAACCCCGAGAAATCCTACAACATTCTGGAAAAGGTCCAATTCACTAGAGGAGTGGAATTGGGGCCCCAGCCCTGAAGCAAGTTAGCCCAATACTTGATTCCTGTTGAAGAGATGGGCAGGGGGAATACATGTGGGGAGCTCTGCTGAGAGAGGTATCCTTAGGTTGGTAGGCTTTTGCAGTAATCTAGGGGGAGGGGTGCTGCCATGCCCCTTTTATTGCATTCTTTTCAGGATCTTTTGCTGAGATGTGTGTGGCAGTAGGCCCAGGCACAACAAAGGTAGTGATTGGGAGTTTGTCTGAATGAGGGTTTGCAGTGCTGTTGCTGATCCAGGATTCAGGGAGAATAGCAGCAGAGCGAGTATGGGCCTCTACCCAGGAGACTGGGGAACCAAGGCTGGAGACTGGGGCTATCCCAGGGGCAGAAACTCAAGTAAAGGGAAATGGGCCCCCATTTTCCAGCCTAGGAAGGGGGCTTGATGCTGCCTCTGTGTCCAGGGTGTGCCTTCCTCCCCACTCAGCCTGTCTTGGGGAACTGAAATCCCCAAGTGGGAGGAAATAGTTCATTCATTCAATAAACTTGCTTTTGCACCCACATATGCGAGGTACTGAGGGTACGAAGATGAGTTTGTCTTTAAGGATGCATGGCCTGGTGTGAGAGACAAGCAGATAAATGAATAACTACAGAAGGGAGAGATGCCACAAAAAGACAGGGACACCTCCTGGTTCCTCCTGCTGTGTCAGAGTGATTATTGATACTCCCCCTTGCTCTTACTGTGACTGACTGTGGGCTCTAAATGGTGTGGGCCCCGTGGAGAAGGTGTTAGGAAGCAGGACAGTGGGATTCATGAGGACAAGTTTGCTGCATGGGTTAGGAGTAAGGTTCCAGGCCCAGGAAAGAATTTTCCAGTCAGAGGGGACAGTGCTGACTCGGTCATTCACCATGTTATTTGAGGGCCTACTATGTGCCAGATGCTAGTGCAGCTACTAGGGATAAAACAGGCAGAAATCTTGATTCTATCGACTTACATTCTAGCACAGAGAGACAGTACAGAAGTAAGTGGAATAAGTGGTATTTTAGGGGGTGACAAGTGCCATGGAGCAACCGAGCAGGGAAGGGGCGTGAGGGTGGCTTGGGTACTATTCAGAGCAGCCAAGGGAGTGCCTATTGAGATGGGTATTTTAGTGTCTTCCTCAAGGGGTAAGGGAGTGAGTCACGCCATGTGCTGGGAGAAAACATTCTAGACAGGGACAGCAGATGTCAGGGTCTGCAGGAGAGACAGATCGAACAGCATGACATGTCTGATCTAAATTCGTGTGGTTCTTTAGGTTGGTGCACAGGGTGTGAGCTGGGGACCAGGAGATGAGGTAGGAGGGGAAGCCCAACCTGGGGCGGGATGAGCTTGTGTGCTGAGAACCTGCACTAAAGCAGGCAGAAGGAGACAGAAGCTCAGCCTAGGGTTTGGATTGTCCACAGGGTGCAGGGTAAGACTCTGGAAGAGTGAGGGTAAGGGACCTGGTAGGCCTTTGCAGTAATCTAGGCTAGAAGGGACCGCAGGCTCATCTTGGGGTGGAGGATGCTCAGAGGCAGATCCCTAGAATGCAGTGGCTGACTGGAAGAGGTGAAGAGGGAGGCTTGGGGGGAGACTCAGAGTCAGGGCACCTGGAGGGGATGGGGATACCTGGGGTCAGGGTGCCCAGCCACTCCGACAAGCTGGAGTGGCTTGGAACTAGCCTGGAAGGGGGCGGCTCCAGGCAATCTTCTGGCATAGACGAAATGGGGGCCTTTCTCCTCATACCTCCCTGTTGCCTCATCCCCAAGGCGGGGCAGGGTGGTTTGTCTGAACTGGGGAAGAGTGTGCCAATGTAGGCCTACATTCCCAAGATCGGACCCTTTCCAAAAGTTTTAGATAAAATTTGATTCCCTCTTTGGTGTATGTGTTCTCCATGTAGATGTTTATCAGCTCTCTTTCTGCTTTGAGTTGAACTTCCTTTTAAGGTGTTGATGGTTTTGGAAGCAAATAGACCCACTCTGTGTACTACCTCCTTCCCCCCTTTTCTGCATTTAGGGTTATTGGTTAGACATGTGTCTATTTTTAAGAAAGCATAGGTTTTGTATTTCTGTTTTCTTATGCCTTAAACCTGGTCACTTACATGTCACCATTGAGACATTCACTTCTGTCATCAATTCCCACTGAGTTCCCTAGTTTCCTTTGTTTTATTGCTCATTGACTAACCGTAGACGAGTGTCTTCTAATACCATTTCTGATACCAGGTGTGTGGTTTTTTCCAGCACCAATGGATTCTCTAACACTACCTGGGTGTGTAACAATTCAATCAGGTCTGACACTTCATGACAGAGAGCTAACACAGGCTCTGTCCCACAAGACTGCCAACTTCAGCAACTACAAATGGAGTGCCCTGGCTGCTCACACTCCTGTTCAGACAAGCAGGATCAGGGGTTTTTATGACCCCCATGCACCTTTTCAGTTTTGAGAATTTGCTAGAATAGCTAACAGAACTCAGGAAGCACTTTACTTAACATTTACTAGTTTGTTGTAAAGGACACCAGGCCAAAATGGTCATATGGAAGAGATGCATTGGCAGAGTGTGGGTGTGGTGTGGTGCAGAGTCCCACTCACTGAGGGCGTGCCACCTTCCCAGAACATGAGCAGGTCCCTCGATCTTGTCCAGGTTTCACTATCAACCCTCCTTGGAGCTAGGGAGGTGGGGGCGAAATTTCTCACCCTCTGATCACAGGTTAGTCTTTTTGGCAAACACCCCCATCCTGAAGCTATTAAAGGGGCCCTACCATGAGTCACCTTGTTAGTCTAACCTCAGGTATGGGCGAAAGAGGATTTTTTTATGAATAATGAAGACACTCCTATTACTCAGGAAATTCCAAAGGTTTTAGGAGCTCTATTCCAGGAGCCTGAGACGAGGATTGTACGTGTATGGACATTGTTCACAAGCAGTGCTTGTCCTGAAATACCTGAATGTTCGATTCCTTGAAGCCAAGGTCATGTGGAAGTTTGTATTGGGTGTCCTAGAAGCCTGAATTACTGGGCCACCTTCTCCCATAAATGTCTAAAGGTAGTTCAGCAGTTTAGTTATAAAAGTGTTATAGAGTGTTATAAAGACTCAGCTGCCCAGTTCCCATCCTCAGTGGCCCATGCACAAGTGCCTAGCATCCCGGCCACCCCCATCCTTTCTTTAAGGGCGTCTCTCTGTGCTAGCTCCCTTCCCTACTGCATATCAGCCTTTTCTTCTCCCTCTTCTGCTGCCACTAAAATACATGTTATAATATTTCTCTTTATCCCACATCTCCCAGCTAGCACTTCATTTGTTTGTTTTCCTTTATTACCAAAACTGATAAAATTGGGTACGTTATTGTCCCTAATTTATCTCTCTCTCTTTTTAGTAAACTCACTTTAATCGACTTTACGTCTTCCCACTCCACTAAAATAGTTCAAGATCATCCATGTTATCAGATGGTCAATTATGAATCCTCCTCTTCCTTTAATTATCAGTAACATTTGACAGCGTGACCAGTTCCTTCCCAGAAAGGCTTTTAAATTTGACCTTCTGGCCTCTATACTGTCCCGTTTGGCCACTCTGAGGGTGGCTTCCTGTCCAGCCTCCACTGGGTATGCCTCTTCCTCTCCACTTGAGCTGGCGTGGCGTGCCCCAGGGCTCCACTCTGGGACCTCTTCTCCTCTGTAGGCACCACTTAGAGGAGCCACATGGGCTTTGAACACACTCCGTTTTCTGGGCAGGCCTCTGAGATTTCCCTGTCCAGCTGGACCACTGCCCTGAACTGCAGGCCACTCAGCCCTTTGGCATCTCCACAGATGTCTAAGAAACCTCCCGCACTCAGGCACGCTTCAGGCCAGCCCCGCTCCCTCTCCTCTCCCTGGCTATAGGTGGCAGGCAGCACCACCCTAGCTTAGGGCGGAAACCTTTTCTTTCCTTTCTCTCACCCCACAACTTTTATTCCTACGTTGTAATTATAAAGCATAGTAAGATTCAAAGTGATACAAACATACATGCATACAACACGTGGTGTATTTCCTTCTCCGAGCCACCCCCGTTTCCCCTCCCCATGCATGTTAGTAAGGTTGGTAGTGATGCCCGGACATAGTATTGTTTGAACTGTTCTCTTCTTCAATTCTCCTTCTTCCCCTACCCCGCCCCCTTCTGCTCTTCTAAATGGTCTCTTTCCTCATTTATCTGAAGTCTCCTTTGTTTTCTATTTTCTCTCCAGCTTCTCCGTAAGAGAGAAAACAATACAATCCTTGGCTGAGACTGGCTGGTCTCCCTTAGCGTAGCATTTTCTGGCTCCGTCCATTTTCCTGCAAATGGCATAAGTGTGTGGTTATTCTTTATGGCTCAGTGACATTTGTGTATATGCCTCACTGAGATTTCATCTAATTCTAATTAGAATGACAGTCATCAAGAATACAAACAAGTGGTGGCGAGGATGTGGGGACACAGGAACTCTTACACCATACCCTCCAAGTCTGTCTCCTCCGCCTCCTCACTGTCCTCGCCGCTTCAGTGCTCCTGTCCTCTCTCCTCCTGCCCTCACCTCCCAGCCGGCCTTTCTTCACAAGTGTTAGTATGCCTGGCTAGAGTGATCTTTTTCAAAGATGCCCAGGATTATTTTTCTTCACTGCTCAAAAGCCTGCAGCGGCTCCTGTGTGGCCTGTAAGGCCCGCTTGACCTGGACTCTGGCCTTTGCTCCAGCTGCTCTTCTTACTTCTTGTTCCAGCCACACTGGCCTCCTTGCTGCTCCTGGAAAGTGCTGTGCTCTTTTGGCATCCCTCCTCCCCACACATAGGGCTGACTTGTTCTCTTACTTGAGTCAGGAGATGTCTCAGTTGCCAGAGAAACCTCTGAATACACTTACCTAAAATAGCAATCCCACCTGGCCACTCCTCGTCCTCTTAGATGCCTTTCCTTCACAGCATTTGTCATCACCTGACATGCCATTGTGCATTCATTTGTTTGTCTCCTGCACTAGCTTGTCATCTCCACGAAAGCAGGGGTTTTGTTTCTTTCACATATTTATAGCAATTATAACAGTGCCTGACACAGTGCGGCCACTCTATTAATACTTAGGGATCGATGGGTGGATGAACAAGCCTACTGTTGGTCAGGCCTGGTGTGTAGGAGATGTGGTCTTTGTCTTCAAGGACCTTTCTGCCTAGTTGTGCAGTGAGGGTTATGGTTACATACACATGTCATTGTAATGCTCCAGCACAAAGTCATCCTTTGGCGCATCCGTGTGGGATTGGTTCCCAGGCACTGTGAGGATACCAAAATCTACCTTTGTTCAAGTCCCTTATATAAAAGGTGCACACTTGTAATCTCAGTATTTGGGAGGCTGAGATAGGAGGATTGCAGGCTGGAGGCCAGCCTCAGTAACTGAGTGAGGCTCTCAGCAACTTAGCGAGACCTTGTTTCCAAATAAAAAATAAAATAGGTCTGGGGGTGTAGCCTGGAGATAGAAGGCCCCTGCCTTTCGTCCTCAGTACCACAATAAATGAATAAATGAATAAATAAATAGTGCATGCTTGTAATCCCAGTACTTGGGAAGCTGAAATAGAAGGACTGCAGGTTCCAAACCAGCCTCAGCAATTTAGGGAGACCCTGTTTCAAAATAAAAAATAAAATTGGCCTGGGGTTATAGCTTGGAGGTACAATGCCCTTGAGTTTAATCCCCAGTACCACAAAAAATAAAATAAAGTAAAAGGGTGTAGCACTTGCCTATAACCCATGTACATTGTTCCATTTACTTTGCCATCTCTTAATTATTTATAATACCTAATATAATAGAAATACCATATAAATTGTTGTTATACTGTGTTGTTTAGGGAATATTGACAAGAAAAATAGTTTGTACATGTTCAGTACAATTTTTTTTGAGTGTTTTAGGTCTGCAGTTCTGTTGAATCTACAGATGAGGGCCAACTGTGCTTGCAAAGACAAAAGACAAGTTTGGAAGCACAAAAACTTTGGTGGGTTCAAAGATTCTGAAAGTGCCTCTGCATTGAGTCTTGAAGGAATTCCTGAAACAGGTGACTGTTGTAATAACTAGCTATATAGACTATAAAGAAAAAGACCAGTTTTAACTGCGAATGAAGGTGAATGAAGGTGTTAGAACAGGAAAAAGGCATTTGAGTTGAGATGATAGATACATATAAAAGTATTTTTAAAATTTTATTAAAACATTCAAATACCAGTGTGTTTGAGTCATCAGAAGGATTGAAGGATTAGGGAGGTTATTTCCAACTAATGAGGAGAGTTTGGATAAGGGCATTACTTAAAATTACAAGCTTATGTGTCTGGAAAAATTACCATCTTGCATTTCAATCACCAACTGCAATATCTTTTTTACACTTGTTAAATATGCCTCAATGTGTATGTGTGTAAATGCAGTGTTTTAATGAATGAGTGACGAATGACTGAAGGTTGAAATAACTTATAAGTGTAAACAGATGTTAATTCGTTTATGTTTTATGACAAAACCTCTAAGTTGCTATTAGTGATGAATCCTAATGTTACTCAGGAGGGGGACCATTTGATACAAAGTATATCCATTTCAACCTTTATTGACTTCTACAAAAGATACACAATCCTTTTTAATGAGGCTTTCCCCTTTGGGTGTCAGTGCTCAACATCTGGATGCTCAGGTAGTCAGCTTGAGGTCTAAATAGAATTCCATCCATCACAGGGGGAATATCCTTAGCCTTATAGGTGGCTTAACCTAATTTCACAGAAATTTAACCATCAAGTAATAAAGCAGAATGTGTATCTTTTCTACTATTTTTTTCCCCCCATCAGTCTACATCAACAGCAAAAAGGAAATACCTGGAGGCAGGGGAGAGTGAGGTAGCTTGCAGGATGGACGTCTACATTTAGGAAGTGCATACAGGCTGAAGGTTGGAGGTATTGATTCCCTCGTTCATATTCCATGTCTATGAAACGTGGGTTGCTAAGGGCTTTTAATGTGTTTAGTCAGGATCGGTAGTTTTCAAGCCATTCCTTTGATTGCTTGCAAAAAACATATTCCCTGCCTCACATTTGGCCATAGCATTGCTTGGCCAAATGTTTATATTTATAATTGCCTTGGCTATTATTAATAGCAGAGGCTAATGCATATTTTGCCCATGTAAATAGTCCTCTGAATAAAAAACAGACATTTAAAATGGAAGAGTCAGCTAAGGTCATAGGTATGTATTACAGAAAAATGTTCCCGAAGCTGGGTGTGGTGGCACATGATTGTAATCCCAGTACTTAGGAGGCTGAGACAGGAGGATAGCAGGTTTGTGGCCAGCCTTAGCTACTTAGTGAGTCCCTTTTTCAAAATAAAGAATAAAAAATAGGGCTAGGGATATAGCTCGGAGGTAGAATGGCCCTGGGTTCAATCCCCAGTACCTCAGAAAAAAAAAATCCCTGAAGTATAAAGATGATAAAGATATAAATTATGAAATGAACACAAGTAGCCGTTTAAGATTATGTGATGCGGGTGAGTCATCTCTACCTGGTTACTCATTACCTGGAGCCTAAGTATAAGGAAGGAGGAAGTGTGGAAACTGGTGTATGGGTGTTTGCTGGGCATTGTTCCTAGTACAAATAGAAAATAGTATATAATGCTTTGAACATTTACTTCCTTTTCATTGTCTTATTTTCATTGTAATAGTATTGTATCTGTGATGGTAAATGCCACAGTTTTCTTACAGGCATAATTTAGGTAGCATACATGAATTTAAAGCTTGACAATTTTTGTCCTTCTCTATATTTAAGGACTTTACCTTTTCTTTGGCGCTTGCATATATATGGTGGCACTGATCTTAAAATAGAACTTTAAAAATTAAAACCAGTCCTAAGTAAAAGTGCTGACTATGAAAATGGAGAAGTTGAATTTGATAAATTTGTAGCTAGTTTTCAGTTGTAAGCTTTGCTTGACCTCTTCTTGACTGCTGTTTCTTTTGTTCCTCTTCCTTCCCAGGGACCCCGGTCTGGTAGGCTGTTAACACTCACTTAACTCTTCTCCAGGTATCTAGATCCTTGTCTTTCAAGTCACACCCTGGGTAGCACCTCCATTTTGAAGCCTCTTCCCAAAAGGCCATAGGGTAGTCCTAGCACATACTGTCCCTACTGTGTATTATGTCACAATCATATAGTGCTTTATTGTACATGATCTGGTGTATTTCATTGTTTCCTATTTTAAGTGTTAGACTTTCGTAAGTGTAAGCATCTTTAAGCAGGAACAAAGCATTATACTTGTTGCCTCAAGATCAGTGGTCCTAAAATCCACCCAGTGTTTTTGCTTATCTGTAGTTAACTCCAAGTAACACTATCCTAATGTATTGTGTACATTATGAAATCTGTATAAGAACAGGAAATGAAACATTTAAAAATGATGAAAATGTGTATAAAAATTCTGATATTGTATATCCATAATCCAGTGTCTCATCTTGGGCATGTCCTGGAATGCCTATAACCTTACTTTGTAGGTCTTGTGTTAGGTATGTTGTAGGTACTCACAAAATTTTCTGTTCAAGGTTATATTCTAAGTGTTTGGGATCTGATAAGGGAATATAAGAGGTGTAATAAATGTATTGGAATAAGGTAGTGCTATGCTTCAGTAACAAGCAAGACTTACCATCACAAAGATTTGCTTCTCGATGATAGCAGTCTGATGAGTGTCACATGGCTTCCCGTAGGCTCTCCTCTATGACTCAGATAATTTTTATGTTGACTTAAAACATCTTAGCACATGGCCTTTAAGGTTATGGTGGAAGGTAGAGAGAAAGCTTGGTCAGGCCCTCATTGACCAGTGTACAGACACATAAGCTAATCTATCTGTGGAGTTCCCTTGTGCCCAGGAAAGGGGAACTGGTATGGCATTTGGTAAGTGTATCATACCCTCTCCTGCCTCAGATTATTTCAGTTGTTACTGTTTGATAATTCAGTTCATGGGTACCATGTAAAGCAAGCATCTGCATAAATTTAAATAAGTTCAGTAGTATAATTTGGAAAGATAGTCCTCTTAAAGTATTTCAAATCTCTTTTCTAATAACTGTAATCACAGTGTATTTCTGTATTTCCATTTTAATCTTATTTGAATTCATTCTGACAGAAGTAAAACTGTTTACTCATTTTTCATGTTTCCATTGTCATTCCATTTCTCTTACAGTACTGTTCAGACACTGCTAACTTTTTGGTTTATTATGATCAAAGGCTTTTAGTAGTGTCATGTTTAGTTGTTATTGTTTATAGAAGTACTTAATATGTGATTACTTGAAGATATGTCTAAATTCTTGATACTTGATTGCAGTAGATCTATCTTTGGTCTAGTTCCCATATTATTGATTTTTTTGGAAGCAGTGTGTCTATTGGGATTTTTGTAAAACTAGATGTTGAACTCTTCTGTATTTATCACATATTCATGTATTGGGAATTTTGGAAAAAATGATTCTAACCAGCTTTGAAACTTAAGCCAGTACAATATTAATTCTTTTTTTTTTAAATTCAACTCTTCCCAGATGGGTGGTAAATAAATAAAAATCAATTTCCTCTATATTCAGGAGTTTAAAATTTGTGTTTAAGGAGAAGTTTAACTAATTTTCTCCCCAAATATGGATATAGTCAAAGATGGAGGGTGAATAAGTAAAAATTTTTGAAAAGATCATAGAAGAATTTTTTTTTTTCTTTCATAAAGAAGATGAGAGCTGGGCATGGTGGTGCATGTCTCGTATGCCTATAATCTCAGCATTCTGGAGGCTGAGGCAGGAGGATCACTTGAGTCCAGGAGTTTAAGACCAGCCTAGGTAGCATAGACCCTCCCTAATTTTTTTTTTTTTTAAGATAATAGAGGAGAAACTCCAGTGGAGCAAGGGAGGTGGCTTTTGGGGGTGGGGGAGGGAGAGAGAGAATTAATGAAGGAAACACTTCCACTGACATTATATGCAGATGTGAGTGTACTATTGCCAATATCAATATTTTATATGGGGAAGGGGGAGGAGTGGGGAGGGAGCCTGGAGAAGACTCACCCAAGTGCTGTGTGTATATATGTCACTATCACTGTGAACTCCTTATGATATGAGACTGTAATGCACCAATAAAAGCATTAAAAAAAGAATATTGGATATTTGCAGGAGAGTTGTGATGGTTTCAGGTGATTGAGTAATAACTTAGGGTGCAAGAGCATAGAATTAGGATTATGTGGATAATTTGAGTAGAGAATCTATCCCCAAAGTCATGTATTAAGACTTCCTGTTCCCATGGATGAATCTAAGCAATAGGCTTTTAAAGCTCCTCTCGACTCAGTGCTTTTGTCAGTTTTAAGTTGGAATCCTTTTATTCTGGTAAACTCATGCATGTCTTGTTTGCTCGCCCAAGATTTTCCTAGATTTGTTAATCTCTTTGAATGTTACACTTGTATGTGGATAAATGAAAATTTTCTGGGAAATTGTCTTTCTTTGCTATGCAAATCCATTCATCTTCCACCGTCTGCCCTTCCCCCCCAAAACAAAGAAGAACTCTGTAGGTGTGCAAGGACTTTAGTCAAACCAATTGCATTGTTTGTTTTGACTAATTATTCTGTCTCCTCACATTGATAATTGACTGAAGGCACCTTACTATTTTATAATCAATATATTAGAATGAGTAGCTTTGAAAGGTGCAGAGCAAAGATAACCTAGAAAATAAATGAGACCCAAGTGAAGTAATACTGTGATGTTCTCTCTAGCTCTTGAACTTGAATTATTTGTCATTCCTTGGTAGCCAAAGCAAAAAGGGAAATAGGATCAGTTACAAAGTTATTTTTGCATGTGAGATCAAAGTGCACTGTTGCTCAAGAGAAGCAAAGTTTTCTTTACCAGATAGGTTTAAAAGAGATTTCTCTAAAAGGGACTTAGAATGTAGATGTCGTCACCATGAGCAGCATCTCCCAGAGCCTCCCTGCAGAGAATAGTGAATTTTATATAGCTGCTTATGTCACTAAGTGGAAGCAGAGAACATAACACCAAAGTAGAATTCTGGGAAAGCATTTCTATAAGCAGTTTAAGTCAGTGGATGTCATCCGTGGCTGCTCTAAATTAGAACCACTGCAGAAATTCCTTCAGAAGCTGAAGGGTGTAGGGGAGGGGAGTAAGGCATCAGGTCCCCAGCTGATTGCAGAGTGTATCCAAGGATGAGAACCACTGGTGCTGTTCTGAGTACCTGGCTTATTGATGGTTTGACTAGGCTGAAGAATCAAAGAACAGGTACATGGCAGATTTTTTTTTTTGGTATCTCCTAATTCTTTGGGGGTTTGTGTGTTCATTTTTCATTTTCTTTTTTCTCATTGGGCTTTGAATTAAACAGGTCTGCAGATCATTGGAAGTTCTATTCTATGGTAAGGGCCTAGAGTACACATACTATGCTGTAAGTGAAAGACAGATCTTTAAATTAATTAATTTATTTTGTGAGACTGGGTCTCATTTATTTTGGGAGGCTGACCTCAAACTCAAGTGATACTCAAGTGATCCTCCAGCCTCAGCCTCCCAAGTTGAAAGGTGTGCACCTCCGTGCTTGGCTCAGATTTAAAAGACTATGAGGAATAGGTTGAGCCATCATGATAACAGTTTAGGAAGCAACCAAGAGTTGTTTGAAATCAGAAGGCCCTTGCTTCTATAGAGATGCAGGCCATAAGGCAGATGACAATAGGAAGTTTTCTAGGACATGCCACTAAATTGATTGTATTCAGCAGCACGTCAGATCTTAGTGTTAAGGAAGACCCCAAAGTGAGGAGTGAAGGGTTGTTGCTACAGCTTTTCTAGGCGCTCTCCTAGGGATTCAAGTTGTAAAGATTTAATTTGTCATAGTCTTTGAAGATTTATTAGTTCATTATTCAACAAAACTTTTGAGTGCTCCACTTCTGCAGGTCCCAGTGATTTTCTTGGTGCAGAAGATATGCTCTGAATATGCACTCAGAACATTGAAATGCCAGTCCATTTTCAGCAGAGGAGGTCTTTTGCTGGGGAAACCCAAAAGGGGAATGTTATGGGTAACCCATAAGAGGACATGATGGGGGGAGACTCTTGAACTTGAGGGTCCAAAGAGAGGGACAGCCTCATTTTCATCTTCATTCCTCTCCCAGGGCGGGCACAGTTTCTTGCAGATTGTAGGCACTTGATAAATATTGGCTACTAAATCAGGAAGAAAATTAGAATAAAAGTGATAATTTGTTCAAGGAGGACCTAGAGAAGTGATTTTTTTGGAGATGAGGGCGTATCAGCCATGAGGTGTAGGAAGGGTAGCAGAAGATAAACTTATTAGCCAGCCTTGAAGGTGACTCTGATTGCGTTTGATTCCTAGTTGGAGTATTAGAAAGGTCCTAGAATGTTACTAGTGCAAATGTAACTGCCCTTTTCCTTTAAAAAGTGGGTTTTATGTGACTCTTTGCCCTTGTCTTCAAAGAAAGTTTATGTAGATAAGCATTAGGGAGAATTGCTGAATCCTAAAAAATTAATCTAAATGAAGAACTTAGCTAGAGAGTGTCAAATAGAGGCTCACTTCTTTTCAGACTTTCTTTTAGTATTTTAAACCTGTAGAGCGCCTTCTTTCTAAACATACAGTTGTATACTTGCATATATACATTTAACATTTCATTTAATTTCTCCTTTATTTGATTATTTACAAATAACCAAAATTGGTAAGCAAACATAGATTTTGGAAATGTCATATATTCATTTTATCTTCTTTTTCAATGAATAGGAGGGAAGACAGTGTTAGGATTCATTTTAGCAATTTATTCTGAGTATATAGCATACATTGGGTACCATGCTAGACACCTGGATGGAGCTTTGTAATTCTTTTGCTCAGGGGAGAGAATCTACCAACAAAAAAGTCTCCAAAACTTATAATGCCACATGCTAAGCTATAATACATCTATGGGCCCTCCCAGGGGTATAGGCACAGAATTCCTAGAGTGAGTGAGGTACAGGCAGAAAGTTCCAGTGAGATGAGCCAGGAAAGGCAGCCAGTTCCAGTGAGCTTTTCCTTGCTTTGTAATATTTAAAAATATATATTAGGAGCCAGGCATGGTGGCGCACGCTTGTAATCCCAGCATTTGGGAGGCTGAGACCAGAGGATCCGGGTTTGCGGCTGGCCTCAGCTACCTAGTGAGGCACTCCGCAACTTAGACCCGGTTTCAAAATAAAGAATAAAAAAAAAAATAGGGCTGGGGGTATAGCTCGGAGGTAGAACACCCCTGAGTTCAATCCCCAGTACCGCAAAAAAAAAAAAAAAAAAAATATATATATATATATATATATATATTAGTATATTGCAATTCTATGTGATGGAAATATTCAATGTGATGAAAACATACATGCATGCAGCTCTTGGTGTATTTCCTCCACATCCTACCTTGCTCTCCCGCTCTGCCCTCCCCACATGTGTTAATGAAATTGATAGCAGTAATACCTGCACATATTGCCATAGTATTATTTGAACTGTTTCCTCTCGCAATCCTGCCTCTTCCCCTTCCTAGTTCCCTCTCCCAGTCCCCTTCCACTAGTCTATAGGTCTCTCTATATATTATTTAAGGTCTTGTAGGTTTCTGACTTTCTCTCTAGCTTCCACATAT
This sequence comes from Graphiurus murinus, assembly GCA_004027655.1. NCBI lineage: Eukaryota > Metazoa > Chordata > Mammalia > Rodentia > Gliridae > Graphiurus > Graphiurus murinus. The sequence goes on along the minus strand of PVLC010019856.1, from coordinate 6,421 downwards.
GAGAGGAAACAGACAGCCCTTGGCCTTCTGAGACCGGCTGGTCTCACTTAGCATAATATTTTCTAGTCCCATCTATTTTCTTGCATATGGCATGATTTTGTTCTTTGTTAATGGCTTAGTAGAATACCATTGCGTGTGTATGCTACATTTTCTTTTTCCACTCATCTGTTGGCCACACGGATTGAGAAATGAAGCTTCTTAAGATTGGGTTCTGCCAGGCGTGGTGGTGAACACCTGTAATCCTAGTACTTGGGAAGCTGAGACAGGAGGATCGCAGGTTCAAGGACAGCCGCAGGAAGTAGTGAGACTCTTAGCAATCTAGCAAGACTCTGTTTCAAAAAATAAAATAACTTTGCCTAAGGGGTGTAGCTCAGAGGTAGAATGCCCCTGGGTTCTATCCCCAGTACCACAAAAGGAAAAGGAAAAGGAAGAAAGGGAAAAAGAAAGAAAGGAAGAAAAGGAAGGAAGAAAGAAAAGATTGGGATGTGTATGAGAGTAGCTTGCCTGGGTTTGACCTTTCTGGGTAACCAGAAGTTGGTCTGAATATACATGCAGTAAGCTTTCTTATTGAAGATATAAACGCATTGAGTTTATATTCTGTAATAAAAATATAAAGAGGTGCTGTGCAGAGCTTCCAATGACCTGGGCTGACGCCAGAGTGCCCCCGGGGACATGTCTGCTCTCATTCAGGACCTCTTGCCCCTGTCATGCTGTCCTGGGAGGATTGATGCTAGCTGTTAGGCCTTCTTTTACTAAATCTTTAGTGCTGGTTTAAGTGGCTAGGTAGTTTCTCCGAGTTTGGTGGTCTTTAAGGTCAGGGTCTTTTATCAGACGCTGTTTTCCTCTACAGACATATAGTGATTGGTATTAACTGCCTGCTTCCAGGTAGTCTAGTATGTGATATTACTACACAGTCACTTTCTTGTAACTACTTTGCAGGCATTGAGAAGATGTTTGAAAACTCTTCAAACAGGTCATTTGGGTTCATTTTGGAGCTGTACTTCCTTGGTGATAGAACCAGGAAACCCTTTGCAACTGGGCACTTGTGTGTATAGATATCAAATCTTCTTCCAGGGATAGTATCAGTTAAAGCATTGCTCTTCACTCCTCCCCTGCCTAAGGTCCCAGCCAGTCTCTACCAGGGAGTGGTGGAGAGCCAGGGAGGCTCTGGGAAGAGGGAGTGACCTGTTTATGTTTTAGGATACCTCCAGCAAAGAGAAGGAGGGAGAGGAACCTGCAGGCAGGGTAGTAGATAGTATTTCTGGTTTATTCTTAAAGTTGCATTTTGGATATGCAGTTAAGTTTAGCATTTTCAAAAAAGAAAACAACCAAGCTGGGTGCCATGACTCAGGCCTGTAATCCCAGTACTTTGGAGGCTGAGATAGAGGAGGATTTCAGGTTCAAAGCTAGCTTCAGCAACTTTGAAAGGCACTCTCCAACTTAGACCCTGTTTCAGAGTAAAAAATAAAATAGGGATGGGATGTAACTCAGAGGTAGAATGTCCCCGAGTTCAGTCTCCTGTACCAAAGACACACATATCCATAAAACAGCAAACAGACTGTGCAGAACAGACCTGGCGTCTTGAGCTTCCCTTACCTTGGTGTTGGGCCCTTTCCCTGGGGTGGGGACCAGGATTCTGGAGTAAGGGAGGGGATGGAAGTGAGAACCTCCAGGAAGATACACCCACAGAAGGAGAAGCCATCCCCAGCCTTTTTTGACTACACTATATCCTCTCCAGGAGAGCAGTCATTTTTTTTTTTTTTTTTTTTTGTGGTACTGGGGATTGAACTCAGGGGCATTCTACCTTTGAGCTATACCCCCACCCCTATTTTTTATTCTTTATTTTGAAACCGAGTCTCACTAAGTTGCAGAGTGCCTCACTAGGTAGCTGAGGCTGGCCGTGAACCCAGATCCTCCGGTCTCAGCCTCCCAAATGCTGGGATTACAAGGGTGCGCCACCACGCCCGCTACCTGCTCATTTTCTAAGGGGCCTTCTTGGTCTGAATCATGATCCTCTTGACTTCCCCCTTGAGTAACCGATTTTCTCTTTGGAAGTCAGACATGGATTTGGCTATGTCATAATGGAACTTATTTGTTTTTATTTGGAAACCTAAAGGAAAGGTTTCTACACTTTGTGTCCTGAATTTGCAATCCTTGTTTGAAAAGGTACATATTACCCCATGGGTGTGGGGGAAGAGAGCCTCTGGGCCACCTTAGGATCACTTCAGTCCACTCCAGGCTGCCTCAGAAATCCTCCGACGTGCTCCTAACCTTTCTCTCTGTGCCCAAGCAAAACAAATACTCTCTGCATAACAGCAGAGTGCTCCTTAGAACACTTTGGGAGACAGACCAGACACAACCCTGCTTTGAGTTCTAATAAGTTTTGTTACAGAAATGCCTCAAAGCCAGAAGTTAAATCTGGTTGTACTGGGGACAAAATTGGGAATGGAGGGAGAGTGATGGTAATGGGGGCGGGGGAGGGGAGGCCATTGTGTTTTGACAGCGTTGTGCCAAGATGATGGCTTGGAAAATGACTTGCTTGGAGGTAGAAAACCCCACTGAGCGATTACTGAAGGCCAGAACAAGGAGCTCAGGAAGGGCCATAGCAGAGATAGTGATAGGAACATAGGGGGGCGGTTTGGAAAGGTATTGGGTACCTGGATGAAAGAAGAAAAGCAAAATTTTAATTTAGAAATTTTTTCTTATTCTAGCATTATTTTCATGCTTTGGAGAAAGGTTTGTTGTTATTTTTAACTAGCCACATACATCAAATGTCTTATCCTCAGCTAAGGTATTATCTAGTTAGTAATAATCTATGCCACTGGAGTGTTTGTATTTCTTTGCCTGACAAATTATTTCATGAATGTTTCTTCCTTTACAGTATTATGAGTTTAGCTTTTAACCAGGAAGACTCAGCATTATTCTTATTATTTTGCTAATACATTTCCCTTTCTCCACAATAATATATGAAAATCTTGACATTCTGTGGTGTATACACAGTAGCCTCTATACTTATATTTGTACTTGCATTATTTATGTATATTCAAACATTCTTAATAATATTAGTTTATTTAATCGAGTTTTGCACCACTCAATGAAATGAATGCTTATCTGGTTCTCCCAAATTTAGCCCCACAATGTCTCTGAGTGCCTGGACCACTGTACAGGGGCACTTCATAAACATCCCCTGCATAGTCTTGTGAGCCCCAAAGCTTGAAGTCGATAACCTTTTCCTCCTGCACTCCTTTTCCTTCATGCATTTAAAAAAAAACCATAAAAGCAAGAAAGCAAAAAACAAGAAAGCAAAAACAGAGTGGTATGTCCTTGGGGTTCCAGTTCACATGCCATCTCCAGCCAGCATCTCCGATATAACCTTGGCCAGGTTATCTCTGTGCACCTCTATAGTACGTGGCCTCGCCAGGTCCCCAGCACAGTGCTTTCTGCTGTGCATGCTCTCCTGTGTCCTGTACTGAGATGAAGTTGTGATGTTCACGTCACTGTATCCTGTGTCCCGGCCGGTGCTCTGGGCTATCGTTAGAGGATGCAGAATGGTTTACGTTTGAATGTTGCAAATATGAAAGATTTGCTTTTTTGGAAAGATTTTAAGTGTTTGTGATATGGATATGAAGTATCATATGAAGTATCTTACAATGTATATTTCCAAGTTAGAGCAAAAGACACTTTACGCAAAACTTTTGAGACTGAGAGCTCTCTGAAATAAAAGGATTTGTTGAGCAAATGCTAACCAGAAAAAGACCCATCCTGGGACGAGTTCCCATAGCTACCTGGAGCAAGGATAAACAGGTTGGAAAAATGTGTACTGAACCTGTAAGCTGGGGACACTTTTATAATGAAAATCTGGGGAAGGAAAACATAAATTGTTTACATCAAGCCTACATTGGCCGTAGAAAAGAGAGGCAGGAGCTGGACATGGTGGTGCTTGCCTTTATCACAGGGTGGAGGATTACAGATTAGAGGCCAGAGCTCTATAATTTAGCGAGACCCTATTTCAAAATGAAAAATAGAAAGGGCTGGGGTTGTAGCTCAGAGGTACAGTGCCACTAGGTTTAATCTGTAGTAAAAAAACAAAACAGCTTCGTGGATAAGAGGGGCAAAGGTAACACACAGTAGGACATTTTGGGAGAAAGTACTTGCTCTCCTGGGTTGGTTGGGTTAACAAGCAGGATGTACTAATACCTGCTGGTCCAGCTGCCTGGGGTTTGAGTCAAGATTTTGACACACATTCAGGAATGTGGAAGTTTTTTGTTGGTTTGGCTCACAGTTATTAACTGATTATCATCCCTTATCTCTCCTCCCCTTTATCCTCTGGCCTTTGTAATTAAAAAAGAAATCTTGGAATTTTCCGCTCATCAACAGACAATGTGCTGTACAAGGCGGTGCTTTTTTAGGCTTTAAGTTAGTAGGGAACATCTGTGAAGAAGTTAGCTTTTTTTTTTTTTTTTTTTTGCGGTACTAGGGATTGAACTCAGGGGCATTCTACCTCCGAGCTATACCCCCAGCCCTATTTTTTATTCTTTATTTTGAAACAGGGTCTCACTAAGTTGCGGAGTGCCTCACTAGGTAGCTGAGGCTGGCCTCCAACCCAGATCCTCCGGTCTCAGTCTCCCAAATGCTGGGATTACAAGCGTATGCCACCATGCCTGGCTAAGAAGTTAGCATTTTGAGACCTTGAAATCATTCTTTTCACTTTAATGAGTACAACCTTAAGTTCAACACAAATTCCTAAGAGTGATTAGAAAGGTTTTTGGAGTAACTTCTCCTGGGATGTTTCCAGAAGTTATTAGCTATCTATAATAAAGTAATGGAAATTGACTATAAAATTAATTGAAATGAGCCATTTTGTAAAAAAAATTTTTTTTGAAACATTTGTGTTTGAAATTTGTTTAAATTATATTTCTTTGAGCTGAAAAGGCTACTCTTGTAGACTCTGCATAATTATTTTAATGAGAGTTGGATAATTAAAAAAAAAAGATTGTTAGAGATCTTTTGTTGAAAGAGATACTAAAAATACCTTTGAGGGCTTATTGAATTAAGAGCCTCCAATTGTCTATTTGTTCTCTTCCCCTAGTCAGGTGTTTGCTAATTTCTGGACAAGGGAAATAACATAATTTCCTCCTTTCTCTCCACTTCCTCCTGGCCTCTATACCTGCTTATGCTGAGGGTTCAGATTTTGCAGTTTTGTATGACATACCTCTCTCAGTAAAATATTTCTTTCTTTTCTTTCTTATCTGAATGTCTTTAGGAATTTCTTACTTTTTCCTTCCTCACTTTGGGAGGGAAGGACTTGAGTATCTTTACTGTTTAGATTTTAGGCTTCTAGAGGCAAGGTCTCTCTATCTCTTTTTGTCCTAATTTTCAGTATTTTCTGAAACTACTTACTGGGAGATTTTTGTTTTCATGTTTTTAACATATTTATATTCCAACCTTTTGTTGAGCTTTTTTTTAAAAAAATACACCTTTTTGGTGTATTGTAATTACACATCATAGTGAGGTTCAAAGGGACACAAACATACATGCACAGAGCACTTGTGATCCACTCTGAATCCCCACCTCCTCATCCATGTCAGTGATATTGGTAGTGATATCTTCATAGAGGGACACAGCTTTATTTGAACTGTTTCATTCATCAAGCCTCCTTTTCCCCTTCCCCGCTTCCCTCCCCAGTCCCCTTCTACTCTTCTACTGCTCTCTCTCCTCTTATCATTGTCCTCTGAGCCCTCATAGTGAGTCCATGCCTCTTCCCTCACAGGCATTGAGGAACACCCTCAGGAGCCCTGCTTTGTGGTGACCTTGCCCCTCCCTCCACACACCCTTCCATTTTAGCTTAAACCAGGGCACTAGAAACCATTCACACTTCCTTGATTGTGAGATAATGTCCTTAGTAGCAACAGCCGGTAAAGAAGTGGAGCTAGTTTCTACTTTTGACCTCTTGCCAAGTCCAAGCAGGATGCTGCCCTGGTGGAGGGCTTTCCCCTGTGGTGGCTGGTTCGTGCTTAGTGCATTTCTGGGTCCTGTTTTCTTTGAAGCCTGGAAATTTTCTGCAGGAAGTCCTCAGCAGCATAAGGAATTACAACTAGATTCCAAAGAGCAACTTCCAGACCCTAAAGGCAGATGTTTCCTCCTTACAGCTTTCATATCTTAAGCCTAGTCCTTTTCCTTCCTGGCATAATTTAGTCTCTATAAGCCTCTTACCTGCTTTTTAATACCTGTCTGTAATACCTGGCTTTTGCAATCCACCTTTAAAAAGGAGTCACCCATTGGCCCAGTCTACCTTCATATCATCCCTGTAGAAGGAAAGGTATTTATTCTATTGGGTGACTGGGCACATGTAAGGATCTCCATTATGATTTTGATCATGGTCAGGGCCAAAATAATTTGGGGTCCAAAAGAATTTCGCTAT
>PVLC010019855.1:0-30021 GCA_004027655.1 Graphiurus murinus | reverse complement strand
AATGGACCATACACTATTTTCTCTGTTGCATCTGGTTGAATTCACATAACATTTTGTTTTTAAGGTCCATCCACATCATGGAGGATATTAGAACTTAGTTTCTTTCTGGGCCAAATAATATTCCACTGCACATATGCGCTGCATTCTGCTTATTCAGTCAGCATGGATGCCTGCATTGTTTGCCCATTTTGGCTGCTGTAAAAAATGCTGTGATGCACATCGGCACACAAATACCTTTTCACAATACCTGATTTCGATGAGAATATGCCTGGGAGAGGGATAGCTGGACCACATGGTAATTCCATATTTCACTCTTTAAGGAACCACCCACCTCTTTCTCACATCAGTTGCACCGTTTTACACTTCCACCCACAATGCATGAGGTTCCAGTTGCTCCATATCTCCACCAACACTTGTTATTTTTTTCTTTTTTTTTTTTTATTATGCTCATGACATAGGCTTGAAGTGGGTTCTCATCGTGGTTCTGATTCACATTTTTAACATCTAATATGAAGTTGAGCGTCTTTTCATGTACTTATTGGCCATTGTATATCTTCTTCAGAAATTGTCTGTTCAAGTCTCTTGCCCATTTTTTTTTAATTGTGGGAAATTTAAATTTACTCCTATTGTGGGAGTTCTTTATATATTCTGGATTGTAAACTATAATTAGTCATACAACTTGCAAATATCTTCTCCTGTTCTGTAGGTTGCATTTTTTTTTTTTTTTTTTGCGGTACTGGGGATTGAACTCAGGGGCATTCTACCTCCGAGCTATACCCCCAGCCCTATTTTTTATTCTTTATTTTGAAACAGGGTCTCACTAAGTTGCGGAGTGCCTCACTAGGTAGCTGAGGCTGGCCGCGAACCCGGATCCTCCGGTCTTAGCCTCCCGAATGCTGGGATTACAAACATGCGCCACCATGCTCGGCTTGTAGGTTGCATTTTTACTGCTCTGATAATGTATTTTGATGCACAAAAGTTTTTAATTTTGACGAGGCCTCTTTTTTTCTATTTTTATGTTTGTTAGTTGTGTTTTGGGAGCCATATCTAAGAATTCATTACTAAATCCAAGGTCATGAAGATTTATCCCTGTCTTTTCTCCTATGAGTTTGATGGTTTTAGCTTTTATATTTAGATTGTTGGTTCTTTTTGAGTTAATTATTTTACGTGGTGTTAGGGATGAACTTAAATATTTTTCAAGTGGATGCCAAATTTTTCTGGTATGATTGTGAGAGAAGATTCTTTCTCCATTGAATGGACATGGCGCCTTCACCGAAAATCAATTGACAATAGATGCATGGGTTTATTTTTGAACTCTCAGTCTTGTTCTTTGGGTCTATATGTCTATCCTTATGCCAACCACATTACTTTCTTACTATAGTTCTGTGAAGTGTGAATCTGTGCATTGTGTTCTTTTTTCTTTCTTCCTTCTTATTTATTTATTTATTTTTGTGATACTGAGGATTGAACACAGGGGCATTCTACCTCCAAGCTACACCCCCAACCCTTTTTATGTTTTTATTTTTTGCTTTGAATCAGGGTCTCACTAGATTATTGAGATTCTTGCTACATTGCTAAGGTTGGCCTCGAACCTGCGCTCCTCCTATCTCAGCCTCCTAAGTACTAGAATTATAGGCATGTACCACTGTGCCCAACTTGTTCTTCCTTTTTAAGATTGTTTTAGCTATTAGGATGTCCCTTATCCATGAATATGGGGTGTCTTTATATTTCTTGGGGTCTTCTTTCATTTCTAATAATTGTTTTAAAACATTTTTTATGAACTCATGCATAAGGGGAGAAATTAGAAGCAACAGCCCTTACCTCTTAGCATCCACCTAGAATACGTTCTCTCCAGGAGAAAGGGCATTGATTGTCTCACTGATTTTTGGTGAATCTGACCTTAGATCAGTAGTTAGTAGCCATTGGACCATGAGGCTCAGAGGTGGTGACTTCAGGATGGTCTTTCTGGCTTTGGAGGAGATTCACTGGGCGAGACAAGAAGACTGAAGGCAAATTCTCTCTCCACAGCCCCCTACACACTGTGAAAACATCAGACCACTTGGCAGTTCTATAGAGAGAAACAAACCTCCAAAACAATGATGGCCTGGACAGAAGCATCTAACATGTTTGACAAGTAAGTATTTCCTTCCAAGGGAATCACACAGATCCCTAAGACAAAAATGAATGTCCGTAAAGAAAACTGACCAGAGCTTGTCTGCAAATGAACTAGAATACTGGCTAATAAATGAAGAGATTCTACACCCCATTCATAATTCAATATGAACACATCTTAGCAACAAAATGTCATGGGCCTTGATTTTAAAAAAAAGGTAAATAATACCCAATATGTGGGTGATGCTCCAGGGAATTAGGGAGACTCACATGCTGTTGGTGGGAGTACCAATCAGTACAACTCTTTGGAAAGGGATTTAGCAACACCCATTAAAATTTCTAAGGAAAAATCCTTTGAACCAGCAATATGTCTGTTCAGAATTTATTTTCCACGTGTACTCATGAAATTATGCCAAGGTATACTTGGAAGTAGGTTATTTTTAATATCGTTTTCAGTGGAAGAAGAAAAAGCAAAGTTGAAAAAGAACCTAAATGCCCACCAATCAGAAATGGTTAAATTCTGTGCTATGTCAATTCAAGAAAATATTACATATTTCAAAAACATGGTAACAATCCTGTTATTTATTAACATTGATTAAATGCATTGGTTGATCTGCCTGTGTGAATGCAAGTAAAACACCACACTGGGCTAAACAGTGTGAACAGTAGTATCAAATGGGTACGTGGATGCCGGACGCAAGCATCCTATTCTCGGGACGTTGACAAGGAGACGCTAAGTAGTGGCTCCTTTGACTTGGGGCCAGGAACTGGGGTGGGAAGTTTGCAAGAGAGACTCATGCACTATTGATTCGTCTCCTTCTGTACATTCTGGTTCTTACCACATATACCTGAGATGCTTGTACTGAATAAAATTTTGTAAACAGTCAGATGACTAGCTCAAAATAAGTACTGTCTAAGTTTTTGTCAAATAAATACAGCTTTCCGCTAATTGGCTTTCTTTTTAACATGCAGAAGTTTCTGAAGTGGCTTAGCCTTTTCAGTGTGAATAATTTCAGATACTTAAAAAACCCACCCATACACCTAGGTGTAGTGACACACACCTGTGATCCCAGTACTTGGGAGGCTGAGACTGGAGAACCACAGGTTGGAGGCCAACCTGCCTATGCCCCAGGCCTGACCCAGAGGACTTCCAGAGCACGGTGTGAGGATTTGCTGCCATGCCTTGAAAGATGAGGGTGTTGCCTTGCATGCGTCTCTTCTTTCCTCATCAAGTGGAGCCTGTTGCTTAGCTCTGGTGAGTGGTTACCATACAAGGAAGATGGCCGCCATGTTGCTGGTGAAATGGGTGTTTTCCTTACCGGAGTTCGTGTCTACAAAGTGCAAAGAATGGCACTGGCAGACAATCGAAAGGAGAGTTGAGAGTTTATTGTAAAGAGAACGGGGAAGGGGAAAGAGGCAGAACACCCTCGCCGGCAGTGGGGACCCTGAAGTCCAGCAGTCGCCTTCTAGATACTACTTGGGAGCAGCCCAAGCCACCGCCCTCAATTGTAAACTGCTTCCTCCAAAAGTCCGTGTGATCTGCTGGAAGAGAGGTGCAGACCACCCAGTCGGCCTTGATGTCCAGCGGATACCTTCTGGTCACTACCCAGGAGTTGCCTGGGCCGAGTGCTGTCAATTACACACCACTTTCTCTCAAAGCCAATGCGAACTGTGAGACAGAGAAAAGCTTCCACAGGGAGGGATTCCCAAGTGGGTGACCATTTAGGGTGGCTTGCCTATGGGTTTATATACTTCTTTGAGTCTCCTCTTCTGTTGGGGTCTCAGAGGTGGTTTCCTGGGACTTAGGTAGTATCCTTCTTTGAGTCTTCTTGTCTTGGTTAGAGTTCCAGACACTGTTTCCTGGATTCTCCTGGGAATCTCCCAGGATTGCTTATCACCAGGAACAACTGCTTATCTGGGCATAATGTGGGAGGCCATTTTATCCCCTGGGAGGCCTTGTTTTCTACTCAGAAAGGGTCTGCAGTTTATCCACCAAGCACATATTTTGGCTCCCAACTTGGTCCTGTGATACCCAAAGCCCCAAGAAAGAGAGAAAGACAGCCAGGGCACTAGCAGCAGATGTCTGGGAGTAACCTGTCTTCCACTGTTGAGAAGAATAAGGAGGAGGGGACTGCCTGGGTCCCAGGCCCAACCAGAGGACTTCTAGAGAGAACAGGTGTCTCATCTTGGAGTCCTGGCTCACTCCCTTGACTCTCACTGGTGCCTGCACAGGAGCCTGCATGTGTGACCTCGCCACCAAGCGATGAATGCCACTGTGCCAGGCCACCGCCAGACCACGGCTAAATGCACTGCGGCTGCGGCGGGTACCTCCCAGCCAGCAGTGCTGAGCGGCATCTCATGCTTCTCTGGACTGACGTTGACGCTGGAGTATGGGCCATGGTCCTGACAGGTCCTGTCTGTACAGATTAGCTCGGAAATCACTTTGGAGACCATGGTTTCTTTCTCCCCAATGTGTTGGCTCTGGATTGTTTGTTTATGTTTGCTTTTGTTCCCTGGTCAAGCCAATGGACACTCCCTGGCACACGCCAGCTGTGGGCACTCTCTAGGTTTGGGAGCATGGGCTGATGTGCCACACCTGGCTAATGTTCACCAGTACCTATGGTCATCTTTCCTTCTTCCTGGTACACACCAGTACTCGTTTACGAGCCTCCCGTGGGGCTACACAAAGCCATGTGACTGAGTTCTCACGAATGGTGTGTGAGGAAAAGTGGTGTCTGCCACCTCCCAGACCCACCAGTCTTCTACTGTGTTATTAACACTCACTGAGGCTCATGGAAGTACGAGGTCAGCTCCTTGGAGCTAAGTGTGGCCCATGGAGCAGCAGCGGGAGTCTTCTAGAAGCTATGTATTTCTGGGTATGCCCTCAATGCAATGAGGGAGCCTTTTGTGGGTCAACTGGATCTGTAAAGATGAGAGCCTTTGTCTCTAGGCCACTTGGTACTGTAGAAATTCCAGTTAACTTTTAGAAAACTGCTAGCAATACAAATTGTCTGTCGCCATGCGAATCAGTTCTGTTCCTGAGAACAAAAGGACCACCACCCCATCCAGCTTTGCCTCTGTTTACAAATTTGCTTAAATAAATTGACATAAGTTGACACTGGATTCTCCTTTGAATCTTTTGTGACATCTTAACAGTTTCTTCACTTAATGCTGAGTTAAATACCATGATGTTTCTGTCGGCATCCTCACTGTTGTGTCTCAACACGTGACACACAGAAAACTTAGAGAAATGAAGATTAATTTGCTTATGGGTCTGGGGGTTTCAAACCATACATGTAGTCCATTGTTAACGGTTGCCAAGCAGGAGCCGGGGCTATAGGTCCTCAGGGCACGATGGTGGGGAGCAGAGAGAGCAATGGGAGGAGTCAAGGGGCCGGTAATAGGCCACACCCCTGGGGCCCACCTCTGAACATGGGTGCCCACAGGGCATGAGCTCCAAAGGTCATTTTACTTTCAAACCATAACATATGCACAGACCTTGGCAAAGTTCTGTCTGCCCACATTCGACTTGGTTCCTGATTATCACGTATCTTGTAGGCACTCTCAAAGAGAAAGTGCTTCTATCAAAACACAGAGTCTTTGGGGGATAAGAATGGAATCTCGGTGCCTAATAGAGGTTATTGCTGTAAGAGTGTTGCACATGGAAGCACACTCATCTGGCATTTACAGGTCAAATCCCACTGGCAGAAAGAAGGCTTCAGACCTTCCCATCACCCTGCCCCACTGCCCTGTCCCGCTGCCCTACATGCCTCTCCACACCTTCGCACATTCACTTAACCTCTTAGAGGTCTTAGGAGGGAATTTGAACGGTGCAGCAGACATGTCGCTTGGCCTTAGGATGGCATCTTCATCCCTCCTGATGTGCCCTGTCAAAATTCAGGTTCTAGCATGCTGCATATAGCTTGTGATAGGCCTTGTAGGCCTTGGTTTAAGAACTGTCAAGAATATCCTTCCTGGCTGGCGTGGTGGTGTACACTTGTAATCCCAATACTTAGGAGGCTGAAACAGGAGGATCAAAGGTTCATGGCCAGCCTCAACTACTTAGTGAGGTCCTTTGCAACTTAGTGAGACCCTATTTCAAAATAAAGAATTAAAAATAGAGCTAGGGGTATAGCTCAGAGGTAGAATTCCCCTGGGTTTAATCCCCTGTACCACCCCCCCCCAAAGAATATCCTTCCTGTTTTTGTGACACAAAGAAGTCTGCTCTCTGTTAAATTCTCTTTGAAAGTATTTAGAATTATTATGGGAAATGCCTTATGACTTCACAGAAAACAGATTTCACAGAACTCTGATGGCTCTGTTCTGGCATAGCTAATTCCTCTTTGCTCTAATGATTGGAAAAACAGAATCACAGGTGTCTAGGAACAGCAAATCAAGTAACTCAGGGCAAGAAAGTTCACACCTGATAACCCTCAGGAGTCAATTCTGGTCACACTCTCTGTCTCCTGCTGAGGTGTTTGAAACTATGCTGGATCAAACTCTGCTCACAGAGCCAGGGAAGAAAAGCAAGGTTCTGAGTTTTCAGTGGTAAGACTTTTGGAACCAGACTAGTGGACCTAGAGGTACTAGGCTATGATGCCTACTTAGAGCAGAAAATGGCCAGGGAAATGTAAAAAAGGAGATCTGAATAGCAGAATTATAGTAAAACAAACATCTGAGCACAAGTGGGCATGATTAGCTAGATGCTCCTGAATATAGTCGGTGAACCACAGAGAAACCTGGGCTGCAAGATCTGAAACAGAGCGGCAACTTGTCACTCAGCTCAAGCTGCTCCCTGGTCTAGCAGGTGGCCCCTCATCCATGAGCCACCAGAAAGGCAACCCTGGCAACGTCCTCAGGAAAGCCTCCAGCCGGCTCTCCAATGCCTGCCTCCTGCTCATTGCCGTCTTCTTGATTTCCTCTCCTAGTCCCCAACTCTTTAACTATTCTGCAGCAATTAGAATACTTTCCCTATAGTTCAGTCTTTCGTGTGGTTTAACTGTGTAGTACCCTTCTTGTGGATGTTTTTCACCCACCCAAAGGTGGTACAAATAGACCATTTCCATTCTAATCAAGGCCAGTGGCCTCTGTTCTCCTAGGAGTCCATTTGTTATAGAAAGCAAGGACACATTTGTTTGTGTCTTGGAGACTCCAGCCCTGACACTGACCTCCACTCCAAGCTCACTCTGAGGGTGCAAGTACAATATTTTCCATTTGTGAATGATGTCATCTGGTCTACCTCTGCAAACACACGCAGAAGACGAGCTCTGGGTCCTAGGATCACACATCCAAATGCTGTCACTGGATAAAAGTGAAAGTTTCCTATCTCCTGAGGAAGAGTAAGAAGAAAAATGACCCAAGGCAGGCTCTTTGTGTCCCCAGCTCTTTGGCTAACCTCCTGCTAAACAGTCACCTGGGAGCTTGTAAGAATGCACATCCAGTCACCACCGTGGCCATCTTTAACAGAAGGCCTGCCACATGCTCACTTCTGCCGTCCTCAGAGGACCGCCTGCCTGAGCTCCACCACTCCAGGGAGTAAGGCAGCCTCTAGTGGACTTCCCCTCTGCCTGCGTAGCATCCCTCGGTGAGGCTAGGGAGCATGGGCAAGATAGCACAGTAAGAAGCCGAGGCTCCATGTAGACTGGGGGATGCCCCAGCATTCAGATGGACCGCATTCTCCTGGGTTTCCAAACCAGGCTCTGCAGATCAGGACAGACCCCTGACCTTCAAAGGACTGAGCAGGGAGAAGTAAAGCTGAAGACCCCCCACCCCACTTTCCATCTGATTTTGTTTATTTGTTTGTTTACTGCTTAGAAGCTTTTGCTTAATTCACATTTTCTGGAAGGCCCAATCCACTTCCTGATCTCCAAGAGACTGCAACAACAGCCTAGCCACTGAGCTTGGGGTGCTGCTTGGCACCCCCCAATGCAGGACATCTACCTCTGTGCTCAGCTCAGACTGCCTGCTCCACCCCTGACCCCCATCACAACACCCCACGACTCTGCTGCACTCTCTCATCCACCTGTCTTTCACTCTGCTGGATTCTTGGGCACAGTTTGGCCTTTACTATGATTTTCTCCAAGCTCGAGTAGCAGTTTCCTCTACCAGGCATATACTGCCTCATCTCATCTTTAACTCTCCAGTCATTTCCATATCTACCTCCTGCTCTCACGAGGGCCAAATACCTTTCTTTAGTTTTCCTTTATTTCTGAGTTACTGATCTGAACCCCTGGGCTTTCTAGAAAGCTGACTTCCAAATGGCCAGGTTGAGGATAAGCATATCTCCAGTGTATCTAGTTTCCTTCTCCTGAGAAGCTCGCATACATTCCATATTTGTGATCTCATTAGCCTCCCGGCATCTCTGCACACCAGGCGAGTGGCAGGTGTTTACAAAGAGGGCATGAGCCCTGAGGAATCTCGGGATCACAGGGTGAGCCCTGGGTGGCACACAGCCTTAAATAGAAACAGCCTGCGTTGCAAGGCGGCTCTTCTGCCACTCCGTGGATTGCCAAAGAGTTATTGCTCTTATTTTTCACCAACAAATGAGTGTTTACACTGCCCAGATAAGCAGGTTCCAAATACACCATGGTTCACCTACCAGTCCAAAATAAAATCGGCTTGCTTTGGCTGGCATCATAGGTTTCCCAAGCAATACTCTTCATCCAGCTCAGACTGTCCACTTATACGAGCCCCTCACTCATCCCCTGCACTCCCCACCCCAGCTGAGTTGCTCCTGATCTCAGCTGGGTGTGTGGTGCGCCTGGGTTTGCCTCTCATGGCCCAGGAGCATGGCCAATATCACTCTGCCTTCAAATCTCGGCTCAAATGCTATGATCTCCCTCCTCTGGGCTCATTCTCCTTTGTGTCTTAGGTACAGTTGATCTGGGGCTGCCAACTAGAGGGGATGTTCGTGGCTCCTCCAACAGGGTGGTCTTATGGGAATCAAACTTCCTGCATGGAGGCTGCTTGGCCTTCGAGCTAGGTCCCTCCAAACCAGGCAGAGGTGTGGCTTCTGGGGCCCAGCTGTGGAAGTACCACAGCAGCATTCCATTGTGCATAAGAGAGATATAAGGCCAGTACAGGTTCAAGGGAGTGGGGGTTAGGTTCTGTTTCTCGGTAAGGACTATCAAGATCACCTTGCAGAAGAGGGTGCAGGACAGGAATTATGTCCTACACATTGCAGCCTTCCTTGGAACATGTAATCTACAAGTGGCATGGTTTCTTTGCTTAGTAATCACTCTGTCACTAATTCTGAGAGAACACCCATGAAATAGACCTCAGCCCTTTATGAAAACATATTCTAACAGAGCCTGGAGGTTCCAGTAGGTTCTAGAAAAGCTCTTCTCTTGACTTTCCCCTGAACCACCACCAGAGACCTGGGTGCTTGGTGAAAAGGCAGATTCTGGGCCCACTCCAGGCTCATCATTTGGAGTCTCTGAGGGTTTTGTCAAATAATCCCCTAACTGAGGACAATTCTAGGTGCAATCTAAGAATTTTCCACAGCGGATTGTACTAGTTATCTGTTGCTATTAAAACATACTTCCAGAGCTCAGTGGTTTAAAATAGCAAACATTTATTATGTCATGGTCCCTGTGGATCTGGAGCCTGGACAGGCTTGGCTGATTATTTCTGACTCAGGGTCACTTTTGGGCTGTGGCTGAGGTGTTGGCCAGGGCTGCAGTTACCTCGAGGCTCACCTTGGGGATAATCTGCTTCCAAGATCACTCAATATGGCTGCTGGAAGATCCTCAGGTTTCTTCTGGCTGGTAGCAAAAGACAGGAACTCCAGGACACACAAGCACTTTACAATAAGCAGGTAAACTGTGTAGACAGAGAGGAGAGAGTAATCACAGCCTTTTTTCAGACCTAATTTCCATGTGAATTCCCATCTTCCTTTTTTAATGTTGGGGATGGAACCCAAGACCTTGTGCAAGCCAAGCACACATGCTACCACTGAGCCTTAGCCCAATCCCATCGTGCCCCTTTTTTCTCATACTATTTGTTAGACTCAAGCCACAGGTCCTACCCAAGCCCACACAGAGGGGGTCACACAGGAGAGAGGATTCCTCAGCCTCCCAGAGGCCTCTTATCACAGGGAGGCAGAAACTGGAATTGCGTGTAGACCAGCAAGGAGGGGTGATGAGCAAAGCAGGGAAGAGGTGGGCACTCACTCAATGTGTCCCAACAAAAGAGCCTGAAGAGGAGGATTGCTGACTCTATGGAATCTGAGCCTCTCTCAAAGGCTCAGGTTACAGGGAAGACTTGACAGAGTCTTTTTTTTTATTTGTTACAGAGAATTGATCTCAGAGACATTCTACCTCTGAGCTACACCCACAGTCCTTTTTACTGATTTATTTTTTAAATTTTGTAACAGGGGCTCACTAAGTTGCTGAAGACTTCACTAAATTGCTAGGGCTGACCTAAAACTTGAGATCCTTCTATCTCAGCCTCCCAAATACTGGAATTACAGGCCTGGCCGCTGTGCCTAGCTTAACAATGTCTTCTTTTAAAACAGTAAAAGGCTTGACTAGGACAAAAGGAGAAATCCTATTAGTTTCACTAGGACCTCTTCCCAGATCATGGGTAGGAACGTTAGTAACATGGAAAGGCAGGAGTTTTTGTGTCAGAAGAAGACCACCGCAGTATTTTTTTTTTTTTTTTTTTTTGCAGTACTGGGGGTGGAACCCTGGGGCATTCTACCTCCAAGCTATACCCCCAGCCCTATTTTTTATTCTTTATTTTGAAACAGGGTCTCACTAAGTTGCAGAGTGCCTCACTAGGTAGGTGAGGCTGGCCACGAACCCAGATCTTCCAGTCTCAGCCTCCCGAATGCTGGGATTACAAACGTGTGCCACCATGCCCAGCTGCCACCGCAGTATTAAAATTGTAGTCCAAAGCATCCTGTTCTCTGCATCCTAAAATTGATCCAATCAGTTACTTGCTGTTATGAGATAAAAAATAAAGTCAAATTGAGATGTGACCTCCCAACCTAATGTAATGAACACCCAAATGGCTTCAGAAAGGGGCAAAGAGAGAACAGAGACACGGAGCCAGAGGGACAGGGGACAACAGAATGGATGCAGGAGACCTGGCCAGCTTTGATTTCTGCAGTTCAATCCCACTGTCTGTTTGTGAGTCAACAGTATCATGAAAAGTATTGTATAATCCCCAACCTGGAGAAAAGCAACTTGACACTATTTATTCAAATTTTATGCAGAAAAGGGCAGGAAAAAGTAGAGATTAAAGGAATGTGAATTTAATTGTTAAAAGAAATTTCAAAGATAAAATTTCTTTTTAAAGGAAGTGAGGATAAGGAAATAAGAAACCAAATCGAGGCTTAAACCACTACCAGGTAAGAGGTAATAAAGTAAGAGCAACGAGGAACTAAATACATACCAATGAAGAAAAGACTGGATTTCCATTTGGGGAATAATAGAAGACCAGGTGATTTGGACCAATATTCTGTGGAGAAGAAGGAGGAGGAGAAGGAAGGGGAGGAGGAGGAGGAGGAAGTGGAGGAGGAGGAGGAGGAGGAGGAGGAGGAGGAGGAAAAGGAGAAGAAGAATGGGAGGAGCAGGAAGCAGAGGAGGAGGAGGGAGGAAGAGAAGAGAAAAGAAAAGAGAAGGAGGAGGAAAATGAAAACAAGGAGGAGAAGGAAGAGATAGCAGGAAAAGAAAGAAACCCACACTCAACAGTCTTACACATGTAAAAATCAGTGTAAAGAAGTTAAAAGTGTTTGGAGTTAGGTGGGGATATGTATTCTATTTCCAAATATGGTCAAAACCTCAAAACTTCTTGTTATTGTTAGGTATAGAATGTATCCTGCAGCGCTCATGTATTAACATTAAGAGTTGATATAATTAAGTCATGAGGATCAAAACCTCCTCAGTAAATAAATCCATTGTGATGGATTTAGCACCCCCTAAGTGGTAACCTGGGAGGTGCTTTTGTTTTGTCTCCCTTTGCTTGCTTGATCCCTTGCTTCCAGTGTCCAGGGTGTGAGAGCAGAGCCTTGCTCCCTCCCTCTCTCTGCTTCCCACCACCATGCCCTGAGCTCCAGACCCTGGCCTCACCCGGACCAAACCCAGAATCTCCAAAAAACAGTGAGCAAATAAATCTTCCCTCCTCTAAGTTGTGTGGCCAGTAGTCTTGAAATATAGCAGTGAGGATATTGACTGAGATACTTCTGAACTATACTGAGTCATAGCATGTGGAAAATACAATCTTAAAATCCAAAGTCACCCATGAGAGGATATATAGAGAGAATGTATAGCCGGGTGTGGTGGCACATGCCTGTAATTCCAGTACTTGGGAGGCTGAGGCAGGAGTATTATAGGTTCTAGACCAGCCTTTGCAACTTAGAGAGACCCTCAGCAACTTAGTGAGACCGTGTTACAAAACAAAAAATTTAAAGACTGGGATGTAGCTTGTCTCTGGATAGAATGTCCCTGGGTATACACATACACACACACACACACACACACACACATACACACAGAGTAATTAAAAGCATAAGAACCTCCACCAAGAGCTGCATATACATATGTTTGCATCACATTGAACCTCCCTATGATATATATAATTGCAAGGCACTAATAAAAGTGTGTGTGTGTGTGTGTGTGTGTGTGTGTGTGTGTGTGTGTGAAAGGATGAATGGCTCTTTCCAGGAGACCAAATGGAAGCTCCTCTCAGCTAAGGGCCCATGGAGACAGAGGATGAACAGGAGGGACACTGCCGGAGCAAGAGGGGATAACTCTGACTCAACTCTGCAACGTGCTTCCAGACTATCTCTTGTCCCTTTCTTCTGCAGATCTTAAGACCCTTCTTGCTTCCATGAATAATTCTGTATCTTTTAAGTACACCAGTGTTTGATGCTAAGAGATGACCCTCTTTGCATGTTGTTTACCTCCTTTTCAAGCTCAGTCAAGGACACTGGAAAGGAGAAAAGGACTCCATGACTGTTCCTTTGTGGCAAGAACAAAGAGGGAGAGAAACCTGCTTGCACTGTGCTCATGAAGCTGCCTCAGACATGGGCATGCACAAAGAACCAGGCTAGGCATGGTGGTACATGCCGGTAATCCTGGTACTTGCTAGGCTGAGACAGGAGGATCACAGGTTTGAGGCCAGCCTCAGAAACTTACTGAGACCCTGTTTCAAAATAAAAAAATAGAAAAAATACTGGGGGTTGTTAAGTTTGATATAAAATATCCCCTAGAGAGCTCATTTATTAAAGTTTGGAGCTGATATAATTGAGTCTTGAGAGTTGTCATCCCAGCAGTGGATAAATCCATGTAAGAAGGCAGTAGGGTGTGGCTGAGGTGGCTCCCTGGAGGTGTGGCCTCGGGGGTTATACATAGTTCCTCCTCCTTCTGCTCTCTCTCTTGGTTCCAGACTCCAAGATGTGAGAAGCACAGCCCATGGGCTGTCCATCTCACCACCTCCCCCCATCACCATGCTCTGAGATCTGTGGTCCCCAGCCTCACATGGACTGAACCCAAAACCATAAGAAAATAAATCTTCTTTCCTCTCAGTTTCATGGTCAATGTTTTATATTATAGCTGTGGAGAATGCTGACCAGAACAGGGGTGGACCCCAGAGGTAGAATGCCCCTTTGTTCAATTCCCAGTACCAAGAGAGAGAGAGAGAGAGAGAAGTCGGGCAGGGCTGTTTGACTTACTAACCTTACTGATTACTCTCATCAGCAAAAGAGTAGACCTCTTCCCTCAATCCCACCTTCCGTGGGTTGAAAACTTCTCAACCAGTATTCTATATTAAGATCATTCAGGCCCTGTGAGTCTTTTTTATATATATAATTGCACGGGTGCACTGTAATTACACAGCTTAGTGAGGTTCAAGGTGGTATAAGCATACATGCACACAGCATTTGGTGTGTTACCTCTGGATCCCACCCACCCTGACCACATACATGCGAGTGAGTTTGGCAGTGATCCCTTCCCATGTGGACATAGCAGTATCTGGACTGTTTCCTTCCTCCATCCCCCTCTCCCCCTCTCTATGAACTTACTCCTAACTCCTTCCACTCTCCTACTGCTCTCGCCGCATTTATCTGAAGTCACTTTTGTTTCCTATTTTCTCTCTGGATTCCACACATGAGAGAAAACATGTGACCTTTGACTTTCTGAGACCGGTTGATCTCACTTAGGATAGTACTCTAGTTACATCCATTTTCCTGCAAATGACATATTTTTTTTCTCCTTTATGGCTGAGTAAAACTCCACCATTGTGTCTATATCCCACATTTTCTTTATCCATTCATCTGTTGACGGGCACCTGGGTTGGTTCCATAACTTGGCTATTGTGAATTGTGCTGCTATAAACATGGGTATGCATGTATCACTATAGTATTCTGACTTTAGTTCTTTTGGGAAGAGACTGAGGAGTGGTGTGGCGGGCCATATGGTGGTTCGATTTCCAATACATTCTTTTGTTCTTTTGTGTGACTTCTTTCTAGTAGATCAGTGTGCTAGTCAGCTTTCCATGGCTATAATAAATACCTGAGATATTTAACTTACAAAGAAAAGGGTTATTTGGGATCACAGTTTTTTACAGTTTTCCATCCCTGGTTGGTTATTCCTATCACTCTGGGTCTGTGGTGGTATATTATGGCCAGAGTGTATGGCAGAGAAAAAACTGCTCACTTCGTGGCCTGGAGGAAAAACAGAGAAAAAGACCAAAGTCCCACAATCCTCTTCAAAAGCAGGCCACCAATGCCCTAAAGACCTCCCACTGGGCAGCGCCTCTGAAATCTCCACCACCTCTCAGGAGCACCAAGCTGGAAACCAAGCTTTCAACACATGGACCCAAACTGTAGCAGTGGGTCATCTCAGAGTGGGCGGAGCTGCTTGCCTGCCTCCTCCCACAGGGCTGGAGTTATTTACACTAGGCTGAGAGGGCTGCCCTGGCAGCAGAGGTCACTGCAACAGAGAACGGCTGAGTACTTCAGAACTCACTGGCACTTGCTCTGCGACGCAGGAAAGTTCTCAATCCCCTCCCTGTCCCCCTCTTCCCTCTTCCATTCTCTGACTCCAGTCCAGCTGCTTTTGTAAAATCCCAAAGGTGTCCCTAATGTCTTTGCCTATGGTGTAATCCATTTTCATCGGAGTACTTGACTCCCTCCAGACATGAAACTTAAGGTCACTCCAGTTTAGCCAAGAAGCCACAACCAAAAATTCGGAAATAAGAATTCCATCCCTGGTGAAAATGAGTCAGCTGAGGATGGTTCCCTGGCTCTCTGACGGTGTGAACTTAGGCTAGAGGTGCCATTCTGCTAGTTAGAATGAACAGCCGAGTCAGATGGTAGTAAACTGTGTGTGGTTGTGGTTCCCTATGCCTGGAATGCCTATTCCTTTTTCTTTTCTTCTTCTTTTTTTTTTTTTTTACTTTTTTATGCTGGTGATTGATTGAACCCAATAGCATTACCTCCAAGATACAACTCCAACCCTTTTTATTTTGAAAGAGAGTCTCCCTAAATCACCAAGGGTCTCTGTAAGTTGCTAATGCTGACCTTGAATCTGCTATCCTCTTGCCTCAGCCTCCAAGTACTGGGATTCCAGGCATGTAACACCACATCCATGAGAATGCCTATTTCTTAAAATTTCTATTCTCAGTACACATAAGGCTTCAGGCACCACTGTGTCCAGTCGGATGCCTGACATCAGAGCTCTGGGCCACTGGATTGGGCCAGGAAACAAGAATTAAGGAAATGGAATAATTCCATCACCCAGAACCTGCTAGGACCTGCCCTGCATTTTGTTTCCTCCTCGGCATAGAAGGAAGATGATGTATAGCTCTCTTAGAGTCAAAACCTGCAAGCCAGGGTAGGGATGCCTGCAGCTGCTGGCTCTGTCCCTCTGATGGTTAAGTGAAGGGACCAGTTGAATGTGCTTGAGAGGTGACACAGCGCCATAGAAACAGGAGCTCAGATGGAGACGGGACGGCTGGTTTGCTGAAGAGCTGGGCTGAGTCCCAGTTCTGCAGTCGGGTCTGTGTGAATCCCGCCTGCACAGCCCCCAGCACACTCAGGGCTTAATTCTCCTGGTTTCACAATATCGACATGATTAGTACTTTTCAAGTGGCCTCTCGACTCTCATCTTTGACACTTGTGTTCTGAGCCAGCCTGCACTTCCCAGCGACAGAATTCACAGAAAGAAGTGGCACTCAACAGCCCACCTCTCCCAGCGCCCAGCTGACAACACAAAGCACAGCACAGTGGCCTGTCTCCAGCGTCCCTGAACTTGTTCACAAAGGACAGGGCAGGAAGCAACATCAAGGAAAGGCTCTACCCAAACAGTGGTGTGGATTGGAACTCTTCCTTTGTATGTCAAAGGAAGCCGATTTTGTATTTGCATGTGTATGTGTGTGGTACTAGGGATTGAACTCAGAGGCATTCTACCTCTGAGCTACACTGCCAGCCCTATTTTTATTTTGAAACAGGATCTCACTAAGTTGTGGAAGGCCTCACTAAGTTGCTAAGGCTGACTGCAAACCTGCGATCCTCCCGTTTCAGCCTCCCAAGTACCGGGATTACAAGCATGCACTACCACGCCCAGCTCAGAAGCAGATTTTGACTGTTGGGCCATTGCCTGACCAGGTTCCCTGTTAACTTCAACGTGACCCATACGTCTCTCTTCTCCTACAACTCTCTGTTCACTGTACTATGCAACTGCAGCCCCCTCCCAATACAGCTTCTCTCCAGGTGGACCATGTACTGTGGAATCACATATTTATGTCAATGAGATAAGAAGGTACAATATCACTCTACCTGGATTCTACCACTGTGTTGTGCCTGTACCAAAGGATGAGGGCCTGCTGTCCCTGGGAATTGCAGCCAAGAGGGCAGCTGGCAGGGCCATCATGGGTATCTGCCCTGGGACACTGAGCAGGAGCAGCTCTGTCAGAGGCCAGCTGGCAAGGTCAGAGTTCAGGTTTGTGGGTCCTAAAATCTTGAGCATGGATGCTGTGGTGACATGGCCTGGAATCTGGAGTCTGGAGAATGATATTCCCAAGATCCCTCCTGGAAATACACGTCAGATGCAGGCCAGTCTGATGCCAGTCTCTCACACCCTCTCCCTCTTCTTTCCTCCCTTCAAATGCTGCCTACTTCTTCTGTGCTCAGTCTATATTGTAGGGAATCAGGGCTTCCCTACAATATAGACTGTCACTGGAGCAAAATTCCAATAGGCATTTAATCACCACGGGTAAAATGGAGCAGCTCTTGCAGGTAAAATCAGGTCCAAGGAACATTCCAGGAGCGTGCCAATGTGGTCTCGTGCCCTCGATGAAACCCAGCTCCATGGGGAAGAAGGTACTGTCCATGGGATGTTCCGTAGAACAGTGGCACCCTCCTTGATTTCTCAAGGTTTCTGCCCATCAGTCCTCCCTGAGAATAATGAATTCTACATTTCAGTCCAAAAACCAGAGCTCCACAATCCCAGAAGCTGATGCACCCACTAGCAGTGCAAAGCGTGTTTAGGGAGAGAATTTCACCTGCCCACGGAAAAGACCCTGCAAGCTACAATGGCTGGACCCAGCCAACTCCTGGTGTGAAGATGGGTGTGAGTCATTCACAACAGGTTTCACAGGGGAAAGATCAGAGACACTTCCTCCTCACATCACTTTAGAGATGTTTCTCAACATCTGGCTGCTTATCAGAAAGCAGGCTCCAACCTCAGATGAGAAGCTGCATAAATGCCAGAGTCTCTGGCAGAAAAAAAAAAAAAAAAAGAACAAGGAGCATCAGGGCATGCCAGCTGGCACAGACACGGCATTTTGGGGTGGGCGGTCCATGTTGCCAGCAAGACTTTTCACCCGTGTGCTGAGACTAGAGCGGCCCACTCTTGTTTTGAGGCCCAGCTGGTCAGAGGGCAGCCCCTCGGTTGCTGCTGATCCCCACTGCACTAGGAACACCTCCATCTGTTTCACGAATGGACTTGTGCTCCACAGTGCATGAGAGAGGCAAGAACTGTCATGACATGGACGCCACCTCCCTTCCCTTCTCCTCAGTCCCAAAGGTCCTTGTCCTCACCACTAGAAACTACCCTGTGCTCCGCGCTTCTCTCCTCTACATCCCTGTGCTACAAAGAGTGTCCACAAAAGCCCTGATTTGGACTTGTTGAGTTTGCTTTATAGGTGAGGAGCCTAAATGTAAGACATTTAGGTATGCGTATTTTGAATAGATAAATGGATATATGCATCTCATTAGAGCAAAGACTATATCCAGTACTTAGGAGGCTGAGACAGGAGGATGGCAGATTCGAGGCCAGCCTCTGTGATTTAGCAAGACCCTCAGCAATTTAGCCAGACTTTGTTTCAAAATAAAAAATAAAAAGGACTGGGGATGTAGCTCTGAGATAGAATGTCCCCGATTCAATCCCCAGTAGCAAAAAAAAAAAGAATGGCAGCTTGGTCAAAACCAACAGAGAAATGCTGTTGCCTGTTGCCTTTCTCACCCAGGGACTGTGCTCCCAGGGCCTCTTGAGCTGACCTCCCCTGCAAGGAGTAGAATAACTCACCGGGGATTGAAGAAGACAGGATGTTAGTGCCAAAAGCATCCTGTCACAGCGGCTTTCAAAAGGATGGTGATAGATAGAGAGATATCATCCAAGGAACAAGAAGGCTTGCCTCCCCCTCTGACGGCAGTGAGGGAAACCTCACAGCCAGGCTTTCTTATCAAGTCAATACAATGAAACAGGAGGGCCACTAAGGCCCTCTAAAAAATAAATCGACAAGCTGGGTGCCATGGTGCACACCTGTAATCTCAGTACTTGGGAGGCTGAGGCAAGAGGATCACAGGTTCAAGGTCAGCCTCAGTAGCTTAGCGAGAACTTCAGCAACTTAGCAAGACTGTTTCAAAATAAAAAATGAAAAGGACTGGGGGTATAGCTCAGAGGCAGAATGCTCCAGTACAAAAAACAAAAACAAAAACAAAACCTTAACACAAAATCTTACCAGCATGACCTTTGCTTTTTTCACCTCTAGGAGCTGTGTATACACAGTCTACTGAGCCTTATGCTGTAAAATTATTTTAGTGTTTTTAGCAAAGTACATCCACACAATGAAATCAAAGAGTTTTAAGTAGCTTATGTTAAAAAAATAAAAAGTATTGGGCCTGGTGCCCAAACTTTCCCTAAAGATAGAGGAAAGGGTTTTGTGCTTTAAAAGATCATTTTGTAGTCAGGTGTGGTGGCGCATGCCTGTAATGCCAGTACTTGGGAGGCTGAGACAGGGAGGATGGCAGATTTAAGGCCAGTCTTTGTGATTTAGTGAGATTCCCAACAATTTAGCGAGACCCCATTTCAAAATAAAAAATGAAAATAGGGGTGGGGGTGTAGCTCAGAGGTAGAACACCCCTGGGCTCAATCTCCAGTACCACAAAAAATAAAAATAAATAAATAAAGATTGTTCTCTGGCATCTTCTGTATGTCAATGTAATATATTATTTTGATGTTTCTTCATCATTCGCTATTTTAGAGTACGTACTGTTATGGAAAGTGAAGACTCAGGCATCTCCCATCACCCCAGACCCAAGCAACTCACCTCCTCCTACCCACCACACCCGCCTAGGTTACCATCCAGTAAATCCTTTACACTAGTTTTATCCACTGATGAAATTACAGACCTCATTACATCAGCTCTGAACATCAGTACTTATATCATCTCTTTCAGGAGACAGTCTATGTCTAACCATCACATTAGATACTAGATTATAGCTAGATCTTGCTTTCGCATCTGAAAAGATCTCTCTTCTCCCTCCCCTCTTGACCAATACTTAGTAATTCCCTCTCCCTAACATACTTTTCTTTTACAGATGCAAAGTCATCTTTGATTTCTGAGAACATGAACTATTGCTTTCCATTTCTTCAGCACCCTTCTGCACCTGCTTTCTGTCTCTCGGGTGGAGACTTCCCCTCCGGTGTCTGGGGACCCTTAGCTGTCCACTCCTGTGTCAGAGTGAGGCATTAGAGTACTGATGGGAATTCAAGCAGGTGAGCGTATGGGAGGGCTGGCAGGCTGCTGAAGGGTATCTGCACTCAGGTGAGAAGCCAGAAAATGCCAACACCCACACATATCTCCCCTGGGGACTTAATTTTCTGCAAAGAAGAATCCTGCAAGTGCTCCTGCAGTGAGCCTGGAGTGGGGGTGTCATGTCAAGTCTGCTCAGTGACTCCCAAAAGGCCTCCAGGAGAGAAGACACTCCTTGCCAGTGCCAGCTCGTCTGCTCTGCCTAGAACGTGGGTTAAGATCTTCATTCCATGTTGTGCCTCATTCTCTCTACAGGTGAATAGGGTTTGCAGCCCTTTCCTAGCATTCCAGGGGCCTTGTGTTGGGCAGCACAATTCCTGGAATAATCAGCTTCTGAGGAGAAGGTGTGTTTTAGCTTCAGCAGTTTCAGCCACGGTCCCTGGGCTCCGCTGCTGTGGGCTGAGCTGAGGCGGAGCATCATGGCAGGTATGTGGTGAAGAAGCTGCTCACCTCATGGCAGCCAGGAAGCAAATAGAGAGGAAGATGAGGGACCAGGGACTGAGTATCTCCTTCAGGGCATTCCCAACGACCCAGCTTCCTCCCACATGGCCCCACCACCTAAGGGTTCCACCACCTCCAATAGCACCACAGGCTGGAACCAAGCCGCCCGTCCACACATGGGCCTTTGAGGACACTTATCCAAACCGTAGCCCACTAGGAGAGAGGCTGAAGGCCCTTGGGCAGGTCAGCCTGCACTGTCTGACTGAAGTCTCCTCCAGTCTTTACAAACAAGAACCTCCACAGTTCTCCATGGGAGACCTACCAAATTTGAGTCTAGACCGAGGGGACCCCCTCCTGGAGACTACCAACGTGTCATCTCCTTCCTAAGGAAGGGAAGGGCAGCCTCACAACTAGTTAAGTGATTATTCAAGTCCTAATGTGACATGTGCAGTGTGTGTTTCCTATGTGGTATGTGTGTGGTGTGTATGTGTGTGTTTTTGTATGTATGCACTGCATATATGGTGTGTGTGGTCTGTGTTGATACGTGTTGGTGTGTTGTGTCTGTGTGGCGTGTGTCTGGTGTGTATTGTATGTGTGGTGTGTGATTTGTGCTGATCTTTTGTGTGGTGTGTGTAGGGTATGTAGCATACATGATTGTGCAATCTGTGAGGTGTGTGTTTGGCATGTGTGGTTGAGTGTGGTGTGTACAAAGTGTGGTATTTGTGTGGTGTGTATGTAGCAGTGGTGTGTATAGTGTGTGTCTTACATGAGTGGGTGGTGTACATGTAGTGTGTGTGTGTGTGTGTGTGGTTCCAATGTGGTGTGTACGTATAGTATACATGGTGAGTGTGGTGTCTGCATGTGAAGTGTCTGTATGCGATGTGTGTATGGTCTGTTGTATCTGCGTGGTATGTGTATGGTGTATGTGCTGTGTGTACATGGTATACGTGTGTGTGGCATGTATGCGGTGTGTGTGTCCATGGGGTGTGTATGCTTGTGGTGTGTATGGTATATATATAATACATGTGTGGTATGGTGTTGTGTGTGTGTGTGTATGTGTGTGTGTGTGATGTGTGCACACACACAGGTCACTAACTGGAACTCAGACAAGGAAGAGTTATGAGAGAGACTGCTGTGGCTGCTTTCCCCAGGCTCCTCTGAGGAAAGGCCAGGCTGGCTCAGGAGGGCAGACAGATGGGACAGGTCCAGGCCACCAAGGCTTCCCTTTGGCCCTCTGCTTCCAGCTGGACTCAGGCTGTGCCTGAAACAAGGTAGGCAGCCCCACCACCTGTGTCATCTAAAGGCAAGCTCTCCAAGCATCCTGTTTGGAGGGAGCCGGGGAGTCCGGCGCTGGGGACTGTGCTCAGGCCCTTGGGAGAGCGACGCCCTGGGGAATGTTTCTGATGCAGATCACACAGGTGAGCTAAGAGGTGATACTGCCACCAAGTGCTCTGGCCACTTGTCAAAAGGTTAATAAAGTAAAATGACATTGGTACTGAGCAATATCATTGGTACTGAGTAGCCCTTTTATCACTCTCAAGTGCCCATGCCCTGTAAGGACAGAAGTAAGTCATTAGGAACATCACATACATAGACAAGCAAAACCCTCAGAGGCACAGTCAATGGACCTCAGCATGCCCAGAACAGCAGCACATTTGCAAGGCAGGCTAAGGACAAAAAGTATATTCCTTACAAATAAAAGAGTGCTTTGACGTGGCCTCCTTGAAAACAGAAAGCCTGACTCTTCAGAAAAACATTTAATTTTCTTTATAAACAGCAGCATCTAAAAAGTAGAAGGATATTGTTTCCATATTCAAATACTTTTGCATGCAATCAGAAATAGATCAGAAGTACCTGGCACTTCTCACTTTGATCGAAATCATTTTTTAAAGAAAAAAATAACACTAAGGAAGAAAATAGAGTCAAATTTCTGAATGACTCCACTCACTGTCATGAGGACCTGTGAAGATGCAGCCCTCCACAGAAGCCACCTTCCTGCCCACTCCATGCTCCTGTGGTACCCAGAGCTGCTGCAGAAGGTTGGAATCTTTCATCCTTGAGAAGTTTCTTTTTTTTTTTTTTTTTTTTTTTTTTGCAGTACTGGGAGTTGAACTCAGGGGTATTCTACCTCCGAGCTATACCCCCAGCCCTATTTTTTATTCTTTATTTTGAAACCGAGTCTCACTAAGTTGCGGAGTGTCTCACTAGGTAGCTGAGGCTGGCCGCGAACCGGGATCCTCCGGTCTCAGCCTCCCAAATGCTGGGATTACAAGCGTGCGCCACCACGCCCGGCTGAGAAGTTTCTTTTGATGGTGGTTTACCAAGCCTATACTGGGCACGTAGCCCATCACCTCATTCCTTACAAAACAAGGATGCTTCTGCACAATTCCTTGCCAGCTAAAGACAGAGTCCCCACATATCACACGTGCATGCTTGCCAAAGCCCAGCTGAGCTGAGAAAGCAGGCCACCCTCCATTTGTTTCTTGCTTGGGAAGGACTGGAGATATCTGTCCCTGAGAAGTACAGCAGCCATGCATGAAAGTAGGCCAGAGCTCTATTGGGAAGTCCTGTTTCTGGGACACGGTCCTGAGGGGATATGTGAATGTGGACACCTGTGTGCATGGAGACGCTGCCTCAGTGGATGTGGATGCAGACAGGCACAGGAGACAGGGCCTTTCGCTTTCATGCTGCCTGCAGTCCCCAGGCCACAGCTGGTGACTCGTACATGGCTGTTGGGATTGCTCAAATTCAAAACGCGGAGCCCTGTACCCCACTGCCCCAGAGACACTTCTCCATTCCCAGGATAATGCTGTGTCCATCCACCTGGGCCCCCGAAACAGAAGTGGCACAGACTGGGCAGCTTCGAGAGTGGACATTTGTTTTCCTATAGCCCTGGAGACCTGAAGTCCCAGACCAAGGTGACAGCGTGACCAGTGGCGAGGTTCTGATGGTCACCTTCACAGGAGTCCTCATATGCTGGCGAGAGCAGGAGCAAGAGCGAGAGAGACACAGAAAATGAGAGAGAGACTCTTTGATCTCTCTTTTCTTTTTTGGTTCAAATCCCTGGGATTGAACCCAGGGGCTTTCTACCACCACTGAGCTACTTGTTTTTTTATTTTGGAACAAGTTCTTGCTAAGTTGCTGAGGGTCTTGCCAAGTTGCTGAGGCTGGCCTCCAGCTGTCCTCATTCTTCAGAAATGCCCCCTGCACCCTGGCTGCAGTGTGGAAGATAGACTTGGCAGGAGGTCAGGGAAGGGATGTGAAGGAAAGACGCCCAGCTGGAGCGTCCCTCCAGCCCTTTGCTGTGTATTGAGTTCTTCCCTGTGCCAGACATGTCCTGTGACCATCTGCCAACTTGGGAGGCCTCTGGTGAAGGACAGGTTCATTCTCCACATTGAAGGACAGCCATGTGGAGGCTGAGGTCACTCCACCTTGTAGTCATGGCCCTGGAACTGGCTAGCGGGGACCCTGTGACCTGGTTTTCACCTCCAGGCCTCCCTTGAAGAGGCCCCACTGGCCACGGGTGGAGGGTTGATGGGGAGTTACCAGGGGTGAGAGCGCAGGCTTGTCAACTGACAGGAATGGAGAGGGTGAAGGTTAGGCCAATCACTGTGAGGTGATGGATGGTGGGGTTACTGGGCAGGGAGGAATGGGCTAGAAAAGAGTGAGGTGGCCATATGAGAGGCCACTGTGTTAAAATGTCTTTAAAGTGTTGGGGGCAGCAACACATACCTGGAATCCCCATACTTGGGAGGCTGAGACAGGAGGATTTCAGGTTCAAGGCCAGCTTCCACAACTTAGAATGGCCCTCAGCAACTTAGGGAGACCTTGTTTCCAAACAAAAAAATAAAGAGGGCTGGGATGTAGTGCAAAAGTTCAATCCTGGGCTCAATCCCCAGAACTACAAAAAAAGAAACAGAAAAGAAAGGGAAGGAAACCAAAAAAAAGACCCAAGGCATGCTAAATTCAGTGAGTCAGGACCAGTGTGGATGGTGTTGCTAAAGTTGTTGGAGGCAGCATTCTGGTGTGATCAACCAGGCCCTTTTGACCCATCACACGGTAGGACAATCCTTAAAGCAACTAGTTTTGCAAAAGAGAAGTCTTATTCACACAATGTCCAAACATGAAGAGGTAGGAATCCCAGGTTACAGATCCACCTCCCACAGGCGAGGGCTTCTTGATATTTCTAGGATGAAGGCACAGGGTGGTGTGAAACCTGGGGAACAGTGGCTGGAAGGAAAAGTGACATCATCTGTGATTTGTTCACGTGCAATCAACTTCATGGCTCTTCATAGGTGCATGTTCAGAAATTGGCAGTGCAACATCTTCTGAGGATGGAGTTTGGGAACTTATGACATCAAGAGGTCATCCCTGGACACTCTCACAGGCCTATGTGAAGGGTCAAGAGCTTCAGCCAGTTTGAGCTACCTCTAAGCTCCCAAAGAGCAACATAGGCAACCATTATCATTGGGACCCATACATCTAAGTGCTAGGCATGCAACAAAGCTGACGGGCTGCATCGCTTAGTGATGTGACCTCTAAGATTGGTGTTAAAGTCAAGTGGAGTTGAGGGTTTACTCGGGCTTCACTTCAGCTTCCTTGGGATCCTGGAGAGAGTCGTGGAGTCCAGGCAGCCTCCATGTGACCATGACAGCCCTCCATCTGGTCATGACATCATTGCATTGCTGCAAGGTAACCAGATATCTTAATCCTTAAAATCCAAGCCCAAGCCCTGGATGGTGGAGAAAAGAGAAGAACTGGGGAAAAAAAATTCACAGATTCACCATTCTGGCATTTTTTTCATTATTTAGAAAAAAAAAATGTTTTCCCCAAAAGTCCATGAATTTTCCTAACAGCCCTAGTCCAAGAACCTACCCCATGCAAGCCTGGAAAACAGTGGAAAGAGCAGCCACTCCCAGGGACTTGCTCCCATGGAAAGAAAATGCAAAAGCAATGAGGTTACAGGTTGATCAGGCCCCTAGTGTACAGGTTGAGGGCAACAGAGGGAATAGTCACCTAGGTCTACACTCTTGGGAATCCCCATCCCAGGGGAGATAGACTTCACTGAGACACAGAGAAGCTGCATCTTTGCCCAATAGCATAAGCACAAACACAGTCCATAGATGTTATAGTTGATGTGTAAAAAAATATAAGGACTGAGCATGGCAGCACACCCTGTAATCCCAGTATTTAGGAGATTGAGACGAAACAGGAGGATTGCAGGTTTGAGGCCAGTCTCAGCAACATAGTGAGGCCCTCAGCAACTTAGTGAGACCCTGTTTCAAAATAAAAAATAAAAATGCATGGAGATGTAGCTTGGAGGTAGAATGCCCTAGTACCAATGAATGAATGAATGAATGAATGAATGAATGAAATTAATATCTCGATTTTAAATACATTTAAATAAGTCAAAAATGTAATCGTTTCCACATCAAAAACATAAAAAACAAAATGCTTTTTAAAAAACTAGACTAAAAGCTATTGTCACACATTTAATGAAGAGTGGGAAATTCTAATATATAGACTCCTGTATATACACTCTAGTATATTACACTCTAGTATATATACTCTAGTATATCACGCTCCTATAAATCAATAAGTCAAGAAAGCAAAGCAGGCAGAAGAGAACAGAGGCTAATTTACAGAAGGTATGCAAAAGACCTGTGAACCTGTTCAGGAATGGGCACCCTAACCAGTATTGTGAGAAAGGTAAAATTAAAGTGATGAAGCATTATTCTTATTGTTTGGAAAGGCAAAATCTTTCAATATTCTAACAAGCTCTGGTTTGGCAAGAGGGAGGGAAATGGGTGTCCCACACACTCTTCATGGGGAACTTAATCACTGTTACTTTTCAGAAAGTGACCAGGCAGAATTTTATAAAGTCCTGTAGCCCAACAACCCTACATCTAGGAAGCTCTGCTAAAGAAATTCAAGAGGATGATTATTGAAATAAATAGGAATGGTCACTGCATTAGTGATGTCAGCAACTACATGACTGTTCACAGGATGAAGACCAATGAATTATGACATGGCTGATCTATGCTAGAAGGGATTATTTCATCAGAAAGAAGAGAAAGGAAGGCTTCTATTATTAAAATGAAAGATTTCCACAATATGTTTTTAATGAGAAAAAAGTCTCAGAATCATAAATAGCAAATGTCCCAATTTTGTGCCCAAATGAAAAATAGCCATCTTCCGTCCTCTTGTGCAAATCCACATACACCTCTGTGCATGGAGAGGTAGACACACTTTCTTTGGGGTATGTCTCTGTTAGCATTCTCACTGCTGTTATCCAAAGCAACTGACTATGGAACTTAGAGGAAGGAGAATCTATTTGCTCACAATTTTTAGAGATTTCAAGGCTTCCATCCATGTGAGGCTGGATCTGCAGAGCTTAGGGCACAGTGGCAGGAAGCAGAGAAAGAGAGACCCCAAGAATTGCTCTCATATCATGGAGGCCAGAAGCATAGAGCGGGCAGGGGAAGGAGAGACCTTATATCATTCCCAAGGCCACACCCCCAGAGACCCCCCTTTAGTGACCAAGCTGCACCTCCAACATGGCTGCCTGGCTTCCATGAGGGGTGGGGAGACATTATAAATCTAAGCTATTACAGGACAAGAAGAGAAAATGTTTGGAAGGTTCAGACCAACCTCTTGATTTTGATACTCTTCTTAGCTTTTTAAAATAGAAGATATTAATGTTCAATGATGTTTATCCAATGCCTGTGTTATATACACTATGGCCACAACCATCTACTTATATAATTTAAAATATGACATAAAATGGCTCCTAGATAAAATCAATCACTGGCACATATGCAGAGAAAAACAAAGGAGACAGATGATGTCATTTTCTTTCCTTCTTTTCATTTTCCCTCCCTTCCTCCCTTCCTTCCTTCCTTCCTTCTTTCCTCCCTTCCTTCCTTCCTTCCTTCCTTCTTTCCTCCCTTCCTTCCTTCCTTCCTCCCATCCTCCATTTCTTTCTTTCTCTCTCTCTCCCCCCTCTGTTTTGTTTCTTCTGTATTTCTTTCTTCTTTCTTTTTGGTACTGAGGATTGAACCCAGGGGCATTCTACCTCTGAACTACACCCCAACCCTTTTAATTTTTATTTTGAAACAGGTTCTCACTAAGTTGCTGGGGCCTCACTAAATTGCTGAAGCTGGCCTCAAACATATGATCCTCCTGTCTCAGTCTCCCAAGTACTGGGATTATAGGCATGCACCATCACACCTGAATTTTCTTTCTTTCATTTTGCCTATATGTATTTGTAAACATTTCTACAATGAAAAATGTATTAGTGTTGGAAAAGAAAAGCACTCAGTGTGCGTGCATAGCAACCAAAAGAGACTTGTCATTGACACTGGAAAATGGGGTGTGTGTCTGCCTCCTGCAGCTGATGTGCAGAGGTCAGCACTGTCACTGGACAGTCAAATGTACTTCAAATATATTTTAAATCATGGGATGTGCAGCATCAAAGTCCCATGCATTCTTAAATGTGATAGCTATTGAAGAAAGTTCTTCCAACTATGTTGCAATCAGTTACATCTTGTCCACCCTACATCATGTGTGTTTAATTTCTAGTTGTTTAAATTTAAAAGCAGATCTGCATCTCTTTAGATATTCAGTAGTTATATGCATTTCTTTTTCTTTTTTACCTCCAGTACTGTGGATTGAACCCAGAGCCTCACACATGCTAGGCAAGTACTCTACTACTGAGCTACATTCCCGGCCCTTTTATTTTAATTTGAGACAGCGTCTCCCTAAGTTTCTGAGCCTGGCTTCAAACTTACAATACTGCCTCCACCTCCTGAGTAGCTTGAATTACAGGCATGCACAATCATGCCTTGCTTTTCATTTCTTTTAAACAATGTCTTGTCCTGGCACCCCAAAAGGAAAGCCAGGTTGTATACAATTCAGCATTGTACAATATACAAGTATGTGCTTCTGTGTGTCTGGGTGTTTTCCTTGGTGTTAGAGATTGCCTTTACTCTTTTTATGGTCACATTTTTAACTTTAATTAACCAACTATAAACTTTTGGGGGTGCTGGGAATTGGAAACAGGAACATTTTACCTCCAACCTACACCCCCATCCCTTTGTATGTTTGTATTTTCAAACAGGGTCTTGCTAAGTTGCTGAGGGTCTGGCTAAGTTGCTAAGGCAGGCCTAGAACCTGAAATCCTCCTGTCTTAGCCTCCTTGGTACTGGTACTTGGATTTCAGGCATGTGCCACCATACCTGGCTGTATACTATTTTTGATTCATAAAATTTAAACCATATCTATCATGTGCCAGATGGTCTGAATCCATCAGATCATTTCTCACCCCCCCTCTGTCCCCACCATGTCTAATATCCCAACTTGGGTCAGCCGAGTTACACCTTTTCATACCAGCCACATGTATGATGGTGCCTTTCTCTTGGGGATTAGGACCCTACCATTAGGTGTATCTCTTGGCCTCACTGAGGACTAACATGGAAGCTTTTGCATAAATGGCACAACTTCCTTAAGCCTCAGTGTCCCCTGCCCTGTGAAATAGGAAGATACCAAGTGCAGAGATTGAAATAATGAGAGAAATAATGAATGGGCCATCCAGTTAGTGTTCATGATCATGACCCCTGGAATTAGGATCTGGTTGTCTAGAGGTCTATATGAAGCAATCACCACCCAGCTCATCCCACTCCATCTTTTCATATGAACTCTCCACCTTTGCTGAGTTGGTATTTTGATTAAACTCTCAACTGCATTTTCTATTCCAGTAATATTTTCAACTTATTCTTGTGACTTATGTATTGGAGAATGGCAGATGATATCTGATATCTGTTGATCAGGCATAGAATGTTTAATTCCATTTCCTGTGCTCCTTTAAAAAGATGTTGATTAAGAAATCTCAAATCAGATTCACTTTTCCAACCTGTACTTTTTGTTTTGCTTTATTTTGTTTTCAATCTGAATGTCCACGAATCTCTTCTCCTCCTCCACATTAAGCAGCTTCATTGGAGGGTGTCAGAGTTGACTGATCCGTACCCATACCCACTCTTCCTAGGACATGGGTATCCTTCCAATCAGTTCTTCCTTCTTTCCAGAATATTAATCTTGTGAATAGCGTATAGTAATCAAGGTTACTCAATGAGGCAAAATAACCTTTGTAAACAGCCTTGATCAGCTTCTCTTTTCTCATGAACATTCAACACCTCCAGGTCTCTCAGATAAATAGCAATAACCAACACCTATTTATTAAACATCTTCTGCTTGCCAGGCATTGCAAATTTGTAAGCACTTGAGGCAGCTGCTATAGAAACCAGGCCTGTAGCTCTGGGCTTGTGAGGGCTGGTCACTGATCTGGGGATTCATTCATGGTTAGGGCAGCAGCTGGGCTCGGGGCTCCTCAAATTCCTGCCAGTTTCCTGCCAGGTCTCTGAGTCCTGG
>PVLC010019854.1:0-30001 GCA_004027655.1 Graphiurus murinus | reverse complement strand
TAGCCGGGCGTGGTGGCGCACGCTTGTAATCCCAGCATTCGGGAGGCTGAGACCGGAGGATCCGGGTTCGCGGCCAGCCTCAGCTACCTAGTGAGGCACTCCGCAACTTAGTGAGACTCGGTTTCAAAATAAAGAATAAAAAATAGGGCTGGGGGTATAGCTCGGAGGTAGAATGCCCCTGAGTTCAGTCCCCAGTACCCAAAAAAAAAAAAAAAAAAAAAGTAAAATTCTGGTTAAAAATACTCACCCCACCGAAAAGCTCACCATGAAAAAAAAAGAAAGTCTCCTACATTACTCCTCACATTGAATCTAGGGGTGCTCTACCATTGAGCTACACCCCTAACTGTTTTATTTTTTTTAAATTTTGAGACAGGGTATCACTAAGTTGTCTAGGCTGGCCTTGAATTTGAGATCCTCCTGCCTCGGCCTCCTGAGTCACGAGGATTACAAGTGTGCACCACCATGCCCAGGGAGATCTTCATTTTCTTAACACTGAACATGTGCTCCTCTTACCAACCCAGCCCTCGCCCCTGTCCAGCCACAGGGTCTACCAGTGGCATGATTGTGTCAGAACTTCTCCCTCCGACCCGCCCCCGCTCCTCCTGAGACCCCACTGTTAGCCCCCTGTGGGGTGCACGCCAAACCCTGCTGCTGCTGCTGCTGCTGCCTTCTAGGCGTGCCCCAGCATGGACGCGGGGACATCTGGAGGGAGCAGGACCTCAGGGAAAACACAGGGCAGGACCCAGCAGGCAGCGGCTCTGGGATCACGCAGAGCTGCTGTGGGTCTTCCCTGGAGGGTGGATTGGCCTCCCCGGATGTCCTCCGGGTGTAAAGCAGGGACGTTGCTGAAAAGGCAGTGTGATGCCTGTGTCAGAGGCTGCTGTGAGGATCAAATGGGTTCACGGAAGTAAAGCACCTCGTGTGGCCTTGGTACAGACTAGGTGCTCACAAAATGAGGCTGATTATTAATGGGAGGGCTGGGGCTCCGGGCCTTTCACCCAGGGCTTTCCTCCTTTGCTCGCTTGCTGATTAAAGTTAGATTCCCTTCCTTCTCTCTCTCTCCAAAAATGAGATGTCTAAGACACGAATGTGTCTGCAACTCCGCCTGACTGAATAGCTCAGGTCCCTCTGAGGAAGCAGGGTCCCAGGTGGAGGCATCAGGCAGGAGAGGCCGTGGCGCGATGCATCCTCCCACCCTGGCCTCCACAGACGGAGGAGTGGGCAGATGTAAGAAGCGCTCGTCGTCCTGCTCAGCTGTTGTTCACGTACTCCATCGTCCATCTGTCCTACTGGGCACCCGCTGTGTGCCGGGCCCTGACCCAAGGGTTCAGGGGTGAAGGTGCCAGGGTCCTTGCCCCAGGGGGCTCCCAGGCTAGATGAGTGACTAGCAGTCACAGTACATGGAGGTCACAGCTCAGAGCAGGGCCCCCGACCCCGTTCATTGGGGTGGCCCAGGGAAGACTTCGTGGAGCACAATTATTACGGAGTGAATGTTCATGTTCTCCCCTTCGATCTGTATGTTGGAATCTCTAATCCTTGACATGATGGTCTTAGGGAGGTAATAAGGTTGAGAAGAGATTATGAGGGAGGGGCTCCATAATGGAATTAGTGTCCTTATAAGAAGAGTAATCAGAGTGCAATCTCTCTGTCTCTCTGTCTCTCTCTCTCTCCCCCCACTACACAGGGATGTCCTAAGAAGGCAGCCCTCTGTAAGCAGGAATTGACCTGCTGGTGCCTTGATGTCCGACTTCTCAGTCTCTACAACTGCAGGAACGCAGTGTCTGTTGCTTGAGCCCCCAGTGAACGATATTGTGTGACAGGAGTCCGAGCTGACCACGACCCTGGCAACTGGAGTCAGAGGCAATGAAAGAGCGGGTAAGCCAAGTGTGGGGCCCTGAGGACACTCACGAAATCTGCAAAATAATGGGGCGAGTGTTGGCAAATGTCACTGGCAAATGTCTCTTTGCAGCTGGCCTGAGAGCCTGCATTTCCGTTCTGCCCTGGGGGCCAAGGCGGACATTCCCCTGTGGGAAGGGGCCGGGTGAACTTCCCTTTCCCATAAGAGCTCTTTGTCCAACAGGCCCTTCCCCGGGGGCTGCCCAGCTCAAATGGCATTTCCCACCCTTTGTCAGGATTTGTAACTCCACTTCTCTTTCCCATTGGTCATATCCTCTGTTTATGGGGGATACACCTGGGACCACAGCCCCTTTCCTCCCAGCTCTGCTCGCCCTCAGGTTCTCATCCTTCTGGGACCCAAGGAGGGCCCTGGGGTCCTTGGTGCCCATGATCAGCCAACAGATTGGGAACTGGCACTCAGCCGCTAAGCGCCGCAGGGACCAGTGAGGCCAACGGCTGCTCCCTGCAAGTTTCCAGGAATAATACTGAATGCCCACACCCTTTCCTAAGAGGGGGAGGAGAACCAGTGTGGGGCAGCTGGAGGCTGCTGTGTCCATCTAGGCTGAGACAGCCAGTGGGGCAGGAGAGGGGCCGCAGAGGACCACAGTGAGGCAGAGTGGACAGGGCCGGGGCCCTGACTCCATGTGGTTAGGGAGAGAGGCCCAAGGGCGTCTCAGGCTTAGAGGCCGAGTATGTGGGCACCTGCTATTAATTCACACTGGAGCGTGGCAGACTCATATTTATAGGAAGAGAAGCTGCTTTCAGAGTGGGATGGGAAGCCAAGTGCAGATCTGTAGCGCCTTGGAGCCCAGGAGCTGGAGACCAACCTGGGCAACCCAGCCAGACCCTCTTTCAACAAAACAAAACAAAATGGGGTGGGAGAAGGGGCTTCCCGAGAAGTTGGAACTGCTTTTTGTATCTTGATCTTGGTGGTAGTTGCATGGGCACATGCCTATATAAAAATGTATCCAAACACAAGCTTAAGGTTCGTGCGCTTGACTGTATGTTGGTTATACTTCAATTTTAAAAATGTTAACGAGAGCCGGGGGTGGTGGCACATGCCTCTAATCTCATTACTTGGGAGGCTGAGCCAGGAGGATCATAGGTTCAAGGTCAGCTTCAGCAACTTGGTGAGACCCTGTTTCAAAATAAATAAATAAGTAAATAAATAAATAAGCAAATAAATAAATAAATAAATAAATAAATAAATAAATAAATAAATAAATAAAAAGGGCTGGGGGTGTAGCTCACAGGTAGACTGCCCCTGGGTTCCGTCCATCTGTTCTCTATCTCTCTTCCTACCCTTTTCCTTCCATTCATTCATTTCTCCATTATCCCGCCATGCAACAATTCCTGAGGGCCTTCCCTCTGCCAGGCCCTAAAGTAGAGACAAAGAAATCACCCTTCCCTCCTTAAGAGCTCCTCAGTCTCCTTTTTGCTGCCTAGGGCCACTTCCTGTCCCCTACCCCTGGGAGCACCCCTCCTCAGCTCTCTGACAAAGGGTAGCGCCAGGGGGGTGGGATTCGAACCAGGGCTGAAAGCCGAGGGACCCCTCAGCCCTCGCCTTTGGCACGGACAGGGCCTGCGGTGGAGCAGGATGGGAGAAGCAGCTGGCCAGGCTGGCTGGGGGTGCCCGGCTGCAGAAACAGCTCAGCCGCTCTCCTGGGCCGCGGCCGCCGGGGCCACAGCTGTCGACCTGAACTCACTGGAGGAACTCAGGCTCTTGGCCTCCGCCCTGCACCTGCCCCAGCTGCCCAAGCTCTGCTTGGCACGGAGAGCTTGCGTTGCCACCATGAAGCCTGGCTCGGGGCCACCCTGACACCAGCTGCGGCCAGACTGAGGTGGAAAGGACCTTTTCATAATGATGATGAGGAGGAGGAGAAGGAGGAGGAGGAGGAGGGGATGGCTGGCATTTATTGGACATTTTCTACATGCCAGATGTTAAGAGCTTTGCACACAAGGACTCACTTAATCTTTACAGTTACCCAAAGTGCAGCTCCACTGCTACCTCCCCTCACCTGAGCAAGCTGAGGTCAGGAGATCCAAGGCCATGACGTGGCGTGGAGACCTGAGCCAGGCATGTGCCCTTCCTAACCACCGGCCTTGCTCACACAGCAGACTGTTCATGTTTGAAAAGGACTCAGTCCTGGGAAACAAAAAAAGTACAGCAGAACCTCAAACTGCAGAAGTACAGTCAGGCTTCTATATTTCCAAGTTCCCTGACTGTGGGTTCAATGAATGACAGACTGAAAATCTTTTTTTGTGGGGGGGCACAGGGGGCTTAAACCCAGGGGCATTCTACCTCCGAGCTACACCTCCAGCCCTATTTTTAGTCTTTATTTTGAAATAGGGTCTCACTAAGTTGCAGAGAGCCTCACTAAGTAGCTGAGGCTGGCTGTGAAACCGGATCCTCCTGTCTCAGCCTCCCAAGTACTGGGATTACAAGCGTATGCCACCACGTCCAGCTTGAAAATATATTTTTTTAAAAAATTGTGTATGAGCCAGGGGTGGTGGTGCATGCCTGTAATCTCAATACTTGGGAGACTGAGACAGGAGGATTGCAGGATTCAGACCAGCCTCAGCAATCCAGCAAGGCCCTCAGCAACTTAGTGAGACTCTGTTTCAAAATAAAAAAAGGACTGGGGGGTAGGTGGTGTAGCTTGGAGGTAGAATGCCCCTGGGTTCAATCTCCAGTAATGCACGTGCTTGTGCGCACACACACACACACACACACACACACACACACACACACACACACACAGAGTCTCTGAACTGAACATGTACAGACTTTTTTCTTGTCATTATTCCCTGAATGATACAGTATAGCAACTGTTGACACAGTATTTGCCCTGCCCTGTACTAGTAGTATATTCTAGGGATGATTTTAAGTATATGGGAGGACACTTATAAGTTACATGCAAATACTATACACTACTGTATATGAGGGATTTGAGTATCTGCAGATTTTGATATCCGAAGGGGGCTCCCTGTGGGTATTGAGGGACAGCTGTATAGACAAGGTGGTCCCAACACAGACTGGCATCCAGGCGGAGCTGGCCTGGCTAGCTCCCTGGCTGGTTCAGTGAATGGGCTTTTCCAGGTCTCATCCTTGGAGGCCTCCTGTCCGTCCAAGGCCCCCATACTGGGCCCAGAGCTCTCACCCGGCCACTCCACTGAGCCTGGCCCCCAAGACGAGGAACCTGGCTCTCCAGCACTCAGGCTCCGGGTGCTGATGAACTGGACCCCGAGGTCCCACCTCAGTCCCGCCTGCAGAGTGTCAGCAGTTGGCTCGGGGCCTCCGGCAGAGTCTGGGAATGTTCTCCAGCATTTAATCTGCACTCATGTCAGACCCAAAGGTGCTGCCCATTCTTACTCAGAGGCGCCCCCGGGCTGAGGGCCAGACTGGACGGGATGCACCCTGAACAGGGATGGCCTCCTTGCCCCGGCCCTTAGCAGAGTGCCTACTTCTGCTGCTGTCTGTCAGCAGACCCCCTAGAGCTCCTGTCCCGGAATCCAGGAGACCCTGCTTACAAGCAGAGATGAGGGGCATTTCTCTGCCCAGAGAAAAGCTGTGCTGCCAGCTCAGGCCACGGCTCTTCCCGGCACCTCTGGGCGGCTCAGTGTGACGATCCTAGTTACTCCCCTGCACACCGCACTGCGGTGTCCCTGCACCTTCGCTTACATGGGTCCTGCTGCCTGGAGGGCCCTTCCTCCCCTTCCTGCCCTGCTACTTCTGTCCCCAAGGCCCAGCTCAGTGCCACCTCCTCCAGACAGCTTCCCTGGACCCTCTGAAGGAGCTAAGTGCTGTGTACACTCCATCCCGGCTCCTGAAGTTACCTGCCACGGGTCACTACCTCCCCAGGGGCCACGTCTGACTTCTCGCTGTTCCCTAGAAGAAGCCTGGGCTAGGCCCCCAGGAGGAGCTCAACAAATGTGTTTCTGCTTTTGCTTTAAAATTTCCTTTGTGAGGGTGGTGCCTTGTTGATATATTTATGAAGGACCAGGGTAGAAATGCAAAAGGGAGAATTTTCCATCCCTGGAGGGTGAGTGTTGGACTGTGTGGATTTGCTGGGGTGGAGCTCATGCTTTTGTGTCTGTGTGAATCAGGAATCATGTGGGAGGCAGCCCCCAGCGGGGTTTTTCCAGTTCAAATCCAGGAAGTGCAAAGAAAGCACAGACTCTCTGGGCCCCTAGGGAAGACCATGTCTGCTCCCCGCCCCCCTCAGCTTCCCAGGCCCCTGCCCCCCGCACTCCACATTGCAGAAACGCAGCACCTAAAGTGGGGGAGACCTGGCCTAGGACCGCAGTTCTGCCTCTTGGTGGGGTGGTCTTGGCAAGCCACCTGCCTCTTAGATCTCCTGCTCCCTTCTCTGTAAAATGGGCACAA
Source organism: Graphiurus murinus (assembly GCA_004027655.1). Lineage (NCBI taxonomy): Eukaryota > Metazoa > Chordata > Mammalia > Rodentia > Gliridae > Graphiurus > Graphiurus murinus. The sequence continues at coordinate 23,718 of PVLC010019854.1, read as the reverse complement.
GACCAATCCAGGCAGATGTCTGAATTAAACAGGTGGGAACCCAGGAGGGAGAAAAAGAGAACCGGGGAGGGAGAGACAGGCAGAAGGAAAAAGGGAACAGAAGGGGCACCAGACAGTTTGAAAGACAGAAAAGAGGCAGCAGGGAGCTCGGTGCGGAGGCTTGTCAGGAAGGGGGGGCTCTGGGGCCTCGACCTCCTGGCTGGCTGGGGGACTGTCACGGCCATGCACCCCATCTCAGCTGCTGCTCCTCAGACAGGAAGCTCACTGCCTCTAGGAGCACCCCAGATCACTGCCTGCCCCCCACCCCAGATCAACCCTCCTCCACAGCCCCGAAACCAGCCCTCTGCTCCAGAGTCTCCTTGTGGTCCCCGGAGGGACAGCAGCATCGATCTCCCCTGGGAACCTCTGAAGAATGCAGGTTCCCTGGTCCGCCTCAGACGGCCTGAGTCAGGAAGCCCCAGGGCGGGCCCAGCGCTCTGCAGCGGAACCAGCGCCGAGAGGACTCTGGTGCTTCTAGAATTGGAGGAGCCCGGCCCTAGTAAAGCACCGCAGTCATGGGTTGAGCTAGGGTCTGCCAGAACTTCTCACTAGGTTTCCCTCTTCTGGTTGTTGGGAAAGCTGAGAGAGAGAGACCTGGTTCTGTCTTGTTTTTTTTTTTTTTTTTTCAGTACTGGGGTTTGAACCCAGGGGCATTGTACCTCTGAGCTACATCCCCAGCCCTCCTTTTTATTCTTTGTTTTGAAACAGGGTCTCACTAAGTTGTGGAGGGCCTCACTAAGTAGCTGAGACTGGTCTCGAACCCGGATCCTCCTGTCTCAGACTCCTAAGTACTGGGATTATAAGCGTGTGCCACCATGCCCGGCTCTGTCTTGTTTTTTTTTTTTTTTGGAGGGGGGTACTGGGAATTGAACTCAGGGGCATTCTACCTCCAAGCTACAGCCCCGGCCCTATTTTTCATCCTTTATTTTGAAACAGGGTCTCACTAAGCTGCAGAGGGCCTCACTAAACAGCTGAGGCTGGCCACGAACCCGGATCCTCCAGTCTCAGCCTCCCAAATGCTGGGATTACAAGTGTGCACCACCATGCCCGGCTTGCCTTGTTTTTTAACATTTACCAGTCTGTGCATTTTGTGGGAGAAGCCTGGGAAAACGAGGGCTCATGCACCAGACAGGTACGAGAGGCTATTTCAGGCTGGCTGTGAGTGGTGCCGACGTAGGCAGTGCCACCTGGCCCAGCCGGGAAACCTGTCCCCGCATCCCTGACTGGGGACCCCGTGTCCAGGGCTCCCTCCTGGTGGACAGGGCAGCTAGCCAGGGCCAGCTCTTCCTTACTGAGCTGGAATCCACTCTCAGAACCTCTGCCTCTTGGCCTGCTTTCGTCTTTCAGGTGCCCGAGGGGTGGTCTGTCCCCTGGAGAACATTCGGGTGTGCGGGGCCCCAGGGCCCTGAGCCTCCTCTCTCTCGGTCCAAACACCCGGGGCCCTCCACTGTTTATCACCATATTTCTGGCCCTCCCACCAGCCAGGTGCTCACAGGTAAAGTCACATCTGTCCTAGGCCTTGGCCCCAATTTCCCATGGTCCAAATTACCCTGGCTAATTCCTCAGGGAGGCGCCCCATTAGAACTGAGGCAGCGCCTGTGTACTCTAAGTCAGGCCCACCAGCTCCCCCAGGTGGGGCAGGTCTCTCCCAACCAGGAACACCTGATGGGAAGGTGAGTTTGAATCTGGAATAGTGTCAGGGGGCAGGTCCTGCCCCAGGAGGGCTGTGGAAACTGAGGCAGGAGGAAGGGGTGGCCAGGCTAGCTGCCCCCTTCGCTGCTCACTCTGGGCCTGGGGGCAGGACTGCCTGCACTGTTTAGGGGGCTGACTGCTTCTCTTTCATGTTTCTCACCTGCACTCATGAGTTCACATAAGTCAGACCTAGCAGCCGGGCGTGGTGGCGCACGATTGTAATCCCAGTACCTGGGAGGCTGAGACAGGAGGATCGCAGGTTTTCGGACAGCCTCAGCAACTTAGTGAGGCCTTCTGCAACTTAGTGAGACCCTGTTTCAAAATAAAGAATTAAAAAAATAGGGCTGGGACTATAGCTTGGAGGTAGAATGCCCCTGGGTTCAATCCCCAGTTCTGCAAAAAAAAAAGTTAGACCTAGGTGCCGATGTCCTCCCTTGCCTGGGCTACAGGACACACCTGACACCGCACACAGGGCTTCAGGTTGCTGACTCTGGGGAGCTCAGACAAGGCCACCCAGGGGGCTCCGATTCTTTTGCTCAAAGCCTTGCAGTGGCTCCCTATTGCCTTTCAGGTGAGGAAGTCATGGCCCTCTTGGATCTGCCTAACATGACCTTCCTCTTCCAGGGCTGAATTCACAGTGCCCCAGTCTACTTAGAGAAGGGGACGGAACCTCGAGTCCTTGCCCAGTCAAGTATATGTACAGGAACAAGTTTGAGAACAGTGTCGGGGGGCTCATGGGCTTCCTCCTGGGCAGAAGCCCTCCTCTGACTCTTGTCACACCCCCATGCCTGAGCACTCCTCTCACCTGAGAGGCTTTAGTGCCTTCTGCGGGCTGTCAACTCCTCGGAGAGGACCGTAAGGACACCCTCTGACCACACCCAGGTGGTGTCTTCCAGAGGTCAGGCCAACAGTGGTGACAGCCCCATTTTAGAGACAAAGAAACTGGGCTGCGGCAGGGTAAGCAACTTGCAGAAAGACAAACCAGAAGAGAAAGGATCATGCAAAACAGGTCTTGCATGGACTCAGGATCAGTAGGTCAAGGTCACCCAAGCAGGGTGGGAGACTTTGCCTCAAGACCACCAGCTCTTCCTCAAGCCTTTTTGTTTTGTTTGTGGTACTGGGGACTGAAGGGGGGAGAGGTGTGCTACCTCTGAGCCACACCTCCAGCCTTTTTCATTTTCTTTTGAAATGGGGTCTCGCTAAGTTGCCCAAGCTAGCCTTTAACTTATAATCCTCCTTCCTCAGCCTCCAAGAAGCTGAGATTTCAGACATGGGCCACCTCGCCTGGCTTCCTCAGGCTTCTGATGAACCACATGGCGCTGGCCCTCAGTTTCTGGCTTGGAACACCAGGCCTAGTTACTCCTCACCAGGTGGAAAAGTTGCTTCTGTGCCAGTGGCCCGCTGGCGTGTGTTACCTTAGCGACAGATGGCAGGGCCTGAGTCCAGCTCTGCTCCCCAGGAGCTTTGGAAGGCCCAACTGCCTTCCTCAGGTAATGTCCATGGACCTCACAGGAGTTCAGGATGTACAGTGCGCAGGCCACGGCATAGCCTCCCCAGTTAGAAACACCTAGAACAACAACAACAAAGATTCCTTCACACAATCGAAATGGTCCTGCGGTCCCGTGCTCCACGCCTGTGTCTGGGCAGCAGAACGCATCTTGGAGCCTGGTCCCCGAACCAGAGGCACCAGGATTGCCTGCAAACTCTTTATAAGGCAAATTCTTGGGCCCCAGCCCAGAACTACTGAATCAGAAACTCAGCAGGAGAGGAGGGAGATGCAGAGTTGTGATGAGCCCTCCAGGGAGTCGGGTTCAAGCCGAAGTTAGAGAGCTCTAAACCTTCTGGGTCATATGCCCAATCACAGTTAGAGAAAAAGGTTCAGGCTAGGAATCTTTTCCAGAACTATTTCCTAGGAACCTATTCCAGAACTCTCCACATTAAGAAACTCTCCGGGTGGCTGGGCTGACTCGCAGGTGACTTGGAAGCCTGTCCTTTGTGGCTGCAGGGGACAGCCCCGTGGTGCTGTGCTTGGTCACGGCTACAACTGCTTGAAGATCACAGTCAGCCACAGACCTCCCTTCCTGTTTCATCAGCCCGCCGCGGTGCCTTATTCCTCTTTGAGGACCTTCTCATTGGCTGCTTTCTGCAACCTGCCTGCGGTCTCCTTTCTATTGAAGAAGGACTCATGAGGAGACTTGGCAAGCATCAAGAAGAAAGAAGCCAGGTGTGGCGACTGACACATGCCTGTAATTCCTGTACTTGGGAGGCTGGGATAGGAGGATTGCAGGTTCAAGGCCAGCCTCAGCAACTTAGAGACCCTCGGTAACTTAGAGAAACTCTGCTAAAAAATAAAAAAAGAAAGAGGAGCTCTGGACCCAGACAGAGAGGGGGTGCACACAGCCAGTTGCAGGACTATCTGTCAGTAAGACATTTGCAAAAGATTATGAGAGCACTGAGGAGGGGCCACTACTTCTGACTGGCTCAGCAAAGGTTCACATACGAAGGGTCATTTAATGTGGGCCTCACAGGCTGGGTAGAAGTCTGCAGGGGAGGAATGGAGAAGTGGGGCATTTCAGGTAAACAAACCCCAAACAAAATCCCAGTGAGTACAAAGACAGGTAGAGTGAACATACAAAGGATATGACATAATATGTCGGGCGAGGACCATGTGATGATGATGATGGTAATAATAATAATAATAATAATAATAATAATAATAATAATGATGATGATAATAATAATATATTTCAGTTATCTTAAGATACATTTTTGTTACATGCACATCTCTGAAATTGACCAGTGTCTTACTATCAATTACGTTATAGTTGCCATTGGCTGGATTTTCCTTTCTTAGCTGCACATAAAATAATGTCATCAATGGTATCTTCTATTTGATGGAAGATTGTAACTTGCTCTGATTAAATATTTGCAGTCTATGCCCCTGTCATAAATGTCAGGCATGGGTTAGCTCCTGGAGACCTTACAACAAGTCTGCGAGGTGTAAGTATTATTATTTTCATTTGAATAACCAGGAAACAGACACAGAGGATATACAGTCATCTGGGACGTGACTCAGGATGCTACCTCATGAGCCTGTGTTCTTTATCCTTTTAAAAACCTAACTAAATTTTTTTTTTTTGGCAGTACTGGGGATTGAACTCAGGGGCATTCTACCTCCGAGCTATACCCCCAGCCCTATTTTTTATTCTTTATTTTGAAACTGGGTCTCACTAAGTTGTGGAATGCTTCACTAGGTAGCTGAGGCTGGCCGAGAACCCGGATCCTCCGGTCTCAGCCTCCAGAATGCTGGGATTACAAGCGTGTGCCACCATGCCCAGCTCAAAAAAAAAATTATTTTTGGTACTGGGGATTGAACCCAGGAACATTCTACCTCCAACCTACACCACCAGACCATTTATTTATTTATCTATTTATTTATTTAGCGGTACTGGGAATGAACCCAGGGACATTCTACACCACCCCCAGCCCTATTTTCCGGTCTCAGCCTCCCAAGTACTGGGATTACAAGCGTGAGCCACCACACCCTGCTATTTTTTTATTTTGAGACAGAGTCTCACTCTGTTGCTGAGGCTGGCCTCTAACCTGTGATCCTCCTATCTCAGCCTCCCCAGTATTGCGATTACATGCATGTAACATGTAACACCACTTTTTAATTGTGGTAAGAAACACGTAACACAGATGTAGGAAAAAGAAGCTCTCACACCATGCCCATCAACACGGGAGATGCCTGTGACCTCCCAAGTACGGGGGTTTCTGGCAGCAGCACGCAGTCAATGCTGCAGCAGTGGAGGGCCCCAGCCGACCATCCACTCAGTTAGTCAAATCTTACACTACCCACCTGGAGGCAGCATCAGATCCTGCAGGGTAAGGGCTCAGCTCCAAGACTGCCTCCCTGGGTTTTTTTTTTTTTTTTTTCAGTACTGGGGATTGAACTCAAGGGCATTCTACCTCCGAGCTATACCCCCAGCCCTATTTTGTATTCTTTATTTTGAAACCGGGTCTCACTAAGTTGCAGAGGGCCTCACTAGGTAGCCGAGGCTGGCCTTGAACCCGGATCCTCTGGTCTCAGCCTCCCGAATGCTGGGATTACAAGTGTGCGCCACCACGCCCGGCTTACCCTCCCTGTTTTTAGGTAGTCCATCAGGGACTCCTATAATCAAACCTCCTCAGGTTTGATTAACTTGCTCCAGCAGCTCACACACCTCAGAGAAACACCACTCACTGGTTTATTATAAAGCTTAAGAGACGCACAGGGCAAGACATGTGGGAGGAGGCGCAGAGCTCCATGCCTCCCCAGGCGTACCACCCTCCGTGCACCTCCATGGGTTGGCTCTCTGAACCCTGTCCTTTGGGTTTCTATGGAGATCCAATGTTAGTAGATTGGGTGGGGAGACCCAGCAAGACCTGTCTCTTTAGGGTCTTCTTGGCCTCTCTGGGCAGCTTGTCTTCTGCCTAGGTATTTGGCAGAACCCTTTGGGAATGAGGAGGGTCTTATGATCTATCAGACAGAGAATTCCTTTACCGCCAGCTAAGGGTGGGGGAAGATTACAGAGCCTATGGCCCACCTCGGGAAAGAGAAATTCTAGTTTCTATGGCCTGCCTGGAGGAGGAAGTTATGAATCAGGAACTACGGATGAATATATACATGAATATATATATATGTATATATCATATACATATATAGTATCACGGGAGTATTTGTCATCTTACCCACTTTCAAGTGTACAGTTCAGCAGTGTTAAATACATTCACACTGCTGTGCGACTCCAGAGCCCATCCTCAACCTCCACACAGATGTGGGGAACAAAAACAGCCTGGGAAGTAATTAAAGCAAAGAGTTGAAAAGGTGGTGGACTGGGTTTAGATGATGTAAAGTGGCTATTTATTGAGCACAAACCTGACACATAAAACTGGAGCTGCTGAGTTTGCTGGGGTGAGACGGTGGCACCTCCCCTGCTCCCGACACCCATCATCTTCCGTCTTTGAAGGATGTCCCTGGCGTTGCCAGTATATTGTCTTTCCAATGAAAACCATTAAACCTGTGCTGTACTTAGCCAGTGGTAATGGCCACCATGCATGCCTGCATCAGGGGTACATGGTGGGGGCAGGAGAGAGCGAGGGTGTCATGATTTGGATCTGGAATGTCTCTCCAATCTCATGTGCTCAGAGACGGACTTTGGGGACGTAATGACAGTCTAGGAGCTTTGACTCCACCCATGGATTAACCCATTGAATGGGTTCATAATTTGCATGGACCTTCTGGGAGGTAGTGAAAATTACCGGCAGGTCTGACCTGGCTAGGGGAAAGTAGGTCACTGGGGATGTGGCCTTGGGGACTTTATCTGTCCCTGGCTCCTTCTTGTCTCTCTCTGCTTCCTGCCACCATTAGCTGTGCAGCTCTCCTCTACCATGCCCTGCTGCCTGTCTCAGCCTCCCAAGTACTGGGATTACAGATGTGTGCCACCACACCCAGCTATGTTCTACTACCATGCCCTGCTGCCTGTCTCAGCCTCCCAAGTACTGGGATTACAGATGTGTGCCACCACACCCAGCTATGTTCTACTGTCTGAAGGCACCACAGTTTATTTATCCATTCACCTACCAAAGGGCATTTTGGTTGCTTCCAAGGTTTGGCAATTTTATGAATAAAGATACTGTGAACATTTGTGTGCAGGTTTTTGTGCAGACATAAGTTTCTAATTTCATTTGAGTGAATACCAAGAAGCATGATCGCTGGATTGTACGGTATGTTTAGTTTCATAAGAAACTACCAAACTGACTTCCAGAGCAGCTGTACTGTGTTCCATTTCCACTGGTAATGACTGAGAGTTCCTGTTGCTCCACAACCTCACCAGCATTTTGTGGTCAGTGTTTTGGACTGGCCTTTCTAATGGTTGTGTAACAGTATCCCATTGCTGTTTTACTTTGGAATTCTATGATGGCGTATGATACTGAAGACTTTCTGTATCAATACTTGCCATCTGCTGATCTTCCTTGGTGAGGTGTCTGTTCAGGCCTCTTGCCCACTTATTAATTTGTTTTCTTTTGCTGAGTTCTAAGATTTCTTTGTATATTTTAGGTACCAGTCCTTTACTAGGTGTGTCTTTTGCAAATATTTTCTCCCAGTCTGTGACTTGTCTTCTCATTCACTTGACTTGTCTTTTGTTCTTCTCAGGGATCGTGCCTTTGGGATTGTATCTGCAGTCATAGTCATACCCAAAGTCATCTAGATTTTCTCCTAAATTATATTCTACAATTTTTATAGTTTTGTGCTTTACATTTAGGTCTATGATTCATTTTGTATTTATTTTTGTGAAGGACACAAAGTCTGTGTCTAGATTCACATTCTTTACATGTGAGTATCTGGTTGTTCCAACACCATTTGTTGAAAAGACTATTTGATCCATTGGTTTTTGGTTTTTATTTTGCGGTACTGGGGATTGAACCCAGAGGCATTCTACCTCTGAGCTATACCCCCAGCCCTATTTTTTATTCTTAATTTGAAACAAGGTCTCACTAAGTTGTGGAGGGCCTCACTAAATAGCTGAGGCTGGCTGTGAACCTGGATCCTTTGATCTCAGCCTTCCAAGTATTGGGATTACAAGCATGCGCCACCACGCCTGGCTCATTGAATTTATAGATCAGGTTGGGAGAACTGACATCTTGATAATATTGTCTTCCTATCCATGAACATGGAATACCTCTCTATTTTGTTATTTAATATCTTTCATCAAAGATATTGTCTTTTCTTCATATGGATAATATATGTGTGTGTGTGCGTATTGTTAGATTTATATCTAAATATTTCATTTTGGGGATGCTAATATGACTAGTAATGTATTTTTTGCATTTCAAATTCCACTTGTTTATTGCTGGTATATATGAAAGTGATTGACTTTGTTTATTAATTTGGTATTTTGAAACCATTCTATAATCATATTAGTTCAAGGATTTTGTTGTTATTATTATTATTCATGCTGGTCTTGAACCTATAATCTTTCTGCTTCAGCTTCCCCAATACTGGGATTACAGCCATGCAGCCACCATGCCTGACTTGTTTTTTTAATCTTTAGTTTGACACAGGAACTCGCTAGGTTGATGAGTCTCACTACTTGATGAGGCTGTCCTCAAACCTGCAATCCTCCTATCTCAGCCTCCCCAGTACTGGGATTACAGGTTTGTGCCACCACACTTGGTTTCCAACCTTTAAATATTTCACTCCACTTTCTTCTTGTTGACATGAAAAGTCATGATGTAATTCTTACTGTTATTCTTCCACATGGAAGGTGGTTTTTCCCTTCTAGCTTCTTCCTTTATCTTTGTTTTTATCAAGTTTGAATATGATATACCTAGGAATAGGGGTATTTTGTGTGTGTGTGTGTGGGTGAGTGTGAGCATGCAGGTGCTTGGAATTTATGCTGATTAGTACTTCTTCCTGAGCTTTCTGGATCTATGGTTTTGGTATTATTACTTCAAATATTGCTATATTGCTTTTGTTTATCTTTCTTCTCCCTCTGGTGTTCCCATCAGCATAGGTTACACCTTTTGTAGTTGTCCCATAGTTTCTGGCTATTCTGTTCCACTTTCATTTTTTAGTCTTTTTTTTTTTTTTTTTTTTTTTTTTTTTTTTTTTTTTTTTTTTTTTTTTTTTTTTTTTTTTTTTTTTTTTTTTTTTTTTTTTTTTTTTTTTTTTTTTTTTTTTTTTTTTTTTTTTTTTTTTTTTTTTTTTTTTTTTTTTTTTTTTTTTTTTTTTTTTTTTTGTCCTCTCCTTCTTCTTTGCTTTTCATTTCAGATTGAGGAGTTCCTGTTGCCATATTTTCAAGTGTAGAGATCCTTCCCTCAGCTATGTCAAACGTACTCAGGAGCCCACCAAAGACATTCTTCATTTCTGTTGCAGTATTAATGTTCTCTATCACTTATTTTTATTCTGTCTTTGAATTTCCACTTTTCTTCTTACATAATACATCTGTTCTTGTATGTCGTCTGCTTTTCTCATTAAATCAGGTAACATATTAGCCAAATTAAGAAAAAAAATCTTGTCTGCTATAATTCTAGCATTCCTGATATACCTGACTCTGGTTCTGATGCTTGTTCACACTTTTTTTTTTTTTTTTTCGGTACTGGGGATTGAACCCAGGGGCATTCTACCTCTGAGCTACAGCCCCAGCCCTCTTTTTTATTCTTTGTTTTGAAACAGGGTCTCACTAAATTGCAGAGGGCCTCACTAAGTAGCTGAGGCTGGCCTCGAATCCTGATCCTCCAGTCTCAGCCTCCCAAGTACTGGGATGACAAGCATGCACCACCACACCCAGCTTTGTTCACACTCTTCAACTGTGTTTTGTGTTTTAGTGTGCCTTGTAAATTTCGGTTGAAAGATATACATGATGTGCTTGGTAAAAACTGCAGTAAATTGACCTTTAGTAATGTAGAGGAAAGATGTAGGAGAAGGGAAAGGGTTCCACAGCCTTGTGATGAGGTTTCAGTCTTTTGGGGACTGTATTAGTCATTTTTCATTACTATAATTAAATAACTCAGGCAGTCCACTTTATAACAAAGAGATTTGTTTTGGATCCTGGTTTTGGAAACTGGAAGTCCAAACAGGATGGTATGGGCTCAAGCCAGCCCCCATACACTGTACTCCTTCCCCCAGCCCACTTCATCATATTATGCCAGGAGCATGTGTGTATCTCTGCCTATGTCTGTGTGGTCTCTCTCCCCCCACCTTAAAAAGCCACTAGGATTTAACTGTGGCTGCTCCACCTTAATGACCTAATCTAATCTAACCACTTAGCTAAGGCCCCACCTCCAAACACCTCTGTTGGATTGTTTCTACCCTCTTAATACTATTTACATAAGAGTTTTGTTATGACTTTGGGGATTAAATGCCTGCACGAGTTTAGGGGCACAGATGGTGTTCAAACCATAGTGAGTCTGAGCCCCAGGCTGTGGACTTCACTGGTGCTTCTCAGCTCTGCCCAGCCCTTCAAGTGGGACAGAATATCTGCAGCAGGCTGGAGCTGGGAGTTTCCCTTCTCCTGGGCAGGTTAGGCTCTGATGAAACCCCAGCGGTTGTGGTAATCGGTTCTCTTGAGGGCAGAACTTGTTAAGAACAGAATGCTCTGGTGTCTTTCCAAACAGTTCCCTTTTCCTCCCTGCTGCCAGAAGCAGGAGGAGATTTTTCTTTGATATTCACTGTGGAAACCCGGTTGAGCTCCCAGAGGTAAAACTTACAAAAAACACGGGGGGTCCGCCTGGGCTTTTGACTCTCAGGCTTGTCCACACTGAGCTCCAGCACCCTGTCAGTGGCAGCTCAGGGGTTCCCACCTGGTGCTGGTTCCAGGGGGTTTTGTTCCCCCTCTCCAGGCTGGTTTCGATCCTGACCTGGGAGTGAGCCTTTCTGCAGGGTCTCTCAGCTTTCCTGAAGCTTGAGGTGAGGTCAAAGGAAGAAGGCTGAGCCTTGAAGGACCTGGACACAGGATGGCTTGACCCTAACTCGGAAGGCAGCCATGGGGAGCCCCAGGAGAAGCAGTGAGAGGAGGGGAGGGAAGCCTCTTGTGTCCTGCAGACATTTTCTGGATCTCTATTTCGTATCTACCATGCGGTATCAGAGCGGTAAGACGACTCTTGGCCACTGATTCAAAGTGGCCCGCCTGCCATCGTCCTCTCTCCTCTTCCTGTTCTACGACCCCCACAGCTCCCATCACGGTGCCATCTAGTACATCTATTTGTTAGGTCGTTGTCTGTCTCCCGACCCTAGGATGGGAGTTCTGTGGAGCAAAGTCACCGCTGTTTTGACCCCAGGACCCAGAACAACACCCCACACGGAGGAGTCCATGTTTACTGAACGCCTGAAAGAAGGGCCAGGGGCTGGGATCTGGTCCCCCCCTGCCCCGGAGCCCTTCAGACCCTCTGGCAGAGAAGAAGAGCTTCAGGTCTGGTCAGCGCCAAGCCCGGTCCCCCGCCGTGGGCAGCCCGCCCGGTACTCACCAGCGATGATGGCAAAGTCAGCGGCCACGTCGCAGGCGATGACGTCCCCGTTGCGGATGTGCTGCTTCACGGCCTCCTTGACCTTGCCCATCCCAAGCTCATTGCCTCCGTCACCGACCCCTGAAGGGAAGGGAGACTGAGTCAGTACACAGGAGGGGTGAGATGGTGGGCGGTGGTCATGGGCAAGGCATAGCCTCTGGGCGGGGTGGGGGTAGGGGGTAAGGGATGTCACTGATTTCTGAGCCCGAAGGCTGGCTTCTTTTTCCCTTTTAGAATTGTGGGACCAATGATAAGACCCAGCCAGGATGGAGCAGAGGAGACTTTGATTCTTGGCCAAGAATAGAACTGGGAGAAAAACCGGCAAATCGGCTTCTCTCCCCTTGAGGCGCAAGAGGCGATATAGGATAAAAGAAGTGAAGGAAGCCGGGCGTGGTGGCGCATGCTTGTAATCCCAGCATTTGGGAGGCTGAGACCAGAGGATCCAGGTTCGAGGCCAGCCTCAGCTACTTAGTGGGGTCCTCCTCAACTTAGTGAGACCCTGTTTCAAAATAAAGAATAAAAAAAAATAGGGCTGGGGGTATAGATTGGAGGTAGAATGCCTCTGAGTTCAATCCCCAGTACCGCAAAAAAAAAAAAAAAAAAAAAAAAAAAAAAAAGTGAAGGAGAGGAATATTTGCCTTTTATTATAATGAGATTAGAAGTCGCCCCGTGGTCACTCTGGCCGCCATCCTAGATCCAACCAGTTTTAGTCAATCTACCTGAAGAGGGACTTCTGGCTTTCAGGGATCTTGTCCTCAAAGACCAGTAGGATTAAAGCAGGGTCAAACTCCAACTAAGCCACTCAGGTTTAGCAGGAGCAGGGTGGGTAACGGGAGGGCCACGTGCTTGGCTCTGGACATACTCTCAGACAACCAGGAGATGTTGTGTCCCCTTCAGGTCTTCTAGAAACTTCTCTAGTTAGAAAGGAGTCCAACTTTGGAACTCACCAGAGTGTGAGCATGTTCCCTATTAGGACCACCTTTTCCAGCTGCTGGTGGCGCGCACACTGGAGACAAGGGCACGTGACACTCAGGAACGCCCCTTGGGTGGCTTCTCCTCCCTGAGTTCCACTAGTGTGACTGGGCATTCCACTGGCAGATGTGAACTGCTCTGCTTGAAAGGCTTCTGCTTCAAGAATGTGAAATGTGCACATGTGATTCATTTTAACCAACCCCAGTCGGGTGCCTGGTCAACCTGTGAAGTGTCTGATCAGGAAGACACGCTCCAGGATGGCTGGTTAGTGTTTGAAAGAGAACTCAGAGCCGGTGTGGTGGCACACGACTGCAATCCCAGTACTTGGGAGGCTGAGACAGGAGGATCGTAGCTGCGCTCCTGGCCAGCCTCAGCAATTTAGCAAGGCCCTCTGCAACTTAGTGAGACTCTATTTCAAAATAAAAAATAAAACAGGGCTGGGCAGGGGTGTGGGGGCGTGTAGCTCAGAGGGAGAATGCCCTTGAGTTCAAAACAAAACAAAACAGACTTTAATCCAGAGACCTGTCTGATAATCAGTGTCAGGTGATGTGATAATTAGTATAATAAATGATGCTAGAATACAGAATACATAAGAGGCATAATTTTATTCATTGGTGAAATGGTGTTTAATAGAAAGATTGGCTAAAATAATTAATAGGCACCTCCACCCTTGCAGAAACAAAATTTTTAAAAATCATTGAGGGGTACTCTTGGGCCTCTGGGTCTATAGGACACTGGTCCTGTGTCTGGTATTTTTGGAGGATCCTATAGACCAGAAGGTCAGCTAAACAGGGCATGATGGTATGTGCCAGTTACCTGGGAGGCTGAGGCAGAAGGATCACTTAAACCAAGGAGTTCTGGGCAACACAGCAGAATTCCTCAACAACCTTTCATGCAAGGCATGAATCCCTGAGCTTCAATGACAGACCAGACCCCCTGTAGAATGGGGGTGTCACTGCATTTGAATCTGCTTCTGTGAGAGCTTGGAATGTGTAGAACTCTGCCAGAGGCTCATGTTCATTTTGGGGTGGTGGAGACAGGGGCCAGAGCTGACCAGCCTCAAGCATCGGAGACCAGGTTTGTCCAAGAAATTCAGAGCAATGACCCTACGCCTTCCATTCACACCCTGACGGGTCTTTCTCAGAACGGTTTTCTAGATCAATGGCAGCCCGTTAAGACAGAAGATAACACCAGCATCTGGAAGTGCCCTTGGGTCTTCTAAGGGGGTAGTGGGGTAGCTCCACCTGCTTCCTTTGGGATCTTGGGGGTGTCGTAGTACAGATGGGGGTTCATTCAGTGGGGGGCAGGAGGGAGTGATCCAGCAGCTCCTTTAGGCCCTGATTGCTGATTGCCCTTGTGAAATCAGAGAACCTTTCCTTCTCCACCCTGGCAATGTCCCCGCAGGTCTGGAGTCCTTTGTCTTCCCGGCCCAGAGTGACAGGAAACTCGAAGCCACCCACTGCATGTGCCGTGCCCACAGCTTCTTCTGGGAAAGGCCAGGAGATCTGCAGACATTTTCTAATCAGCCCAGAAGGCTTTCATTGTCTGTCAAAACCTCAGAAGTCAAAGGGGACTAATGAATCTGGGAAGCACTCTTGGAGGGAGAGAACAAACAGGCCCAGAAAGACAGACAAGCCTTCATTACCGCAGGGCCCTGGAGACCTCCTCTCGGAGGGAGGAAAGTGGGTTCTCCTGGGGGGTTGCTAAACTTTCTGGAAATTCACAAACACAATGTGATTCCAAAACAGTTTAGGGCTCTGGGAGCCTGGACTCTACTAATTCTACCAGCAACAACAATTAGCTAGGCGACCTCAAAATGCCTCCTTGGCACCCATGTTTGGAGAGATTTTTTTTTTTGCAGTACTGGGGAGTGAACCCAGGGGCATTCTACCTATGAGTTACACTCCTGCCCTATGTTTTATTCTTTATTTTTGAAACAGGGTCTCACTAAGTTGTGGAGGGCTTCACTAAGTAGCTGAGGCTGGCTGCAAACCTATGATCCTCCTGTCTCAGCCTCCCAAGTACTGGGATTACAAGCGTGTCCACCACGCCCTGCTGGGTACACTGTCTTCTGACCTCACAAGGGTTTTTTTGTTTTGTTTTGGTACTGGGGATTCAACCTGGGGGCATTCTATCTCTGAGCTATACCCCCTAGTCCTTTTATTTCTTTATTTTGAAAAAGGTTCTCACTGAGTTGCTGAGGCTGGCTTTGAACATGTGATCCTCCTGTCTCAGAATCCCACCCCCAAGTACTGGGGTTACAGAAGTGCGCCACCACACCTGGCTTCACAGGGGTTTTAAGAGGCTTAAGCAAAGTAATGGATGTGAAACCTTTTAGAAAACTGTAAAGTCCTGTGCAGATACTAATTTTCACATAATTGCATTATTGAAAGGGGTGATACTACATTCATATTTGATACATCAGTGAATTAATGTGTTTCATAAATCACACACTCCATTCTATGGGATCAAAATGATATGCTGTGCCTCTATTTATTATTGTTATTATTTTATTATTACTTTATAATTCACTTTATTATTGACTTTATTACTTTAGCGTCCAGCAAATGGATATGCTCTGTAAGCATCACTTTCCTTCCTTGCTGTGGGAACGGCGCATTTCTTAGGGAAATGACACAGCGTCTACACCGACCGTAATAAACAAAGAGCATCTGCGATGGACAGCAGTGGTGCCTGCGCGGCTCCTCCCTGCCCTGTGTCAACAGTCAGAGCAAGGCCATTCGGCCTGGCGTGTGGCGTCCCGTGGAATCCTCACGCCGCCCGCCTGCCCGCTTACCAGTTGACGAGATTCCAGGAATCCTCTGTGCTGCGAGGAAAAGATCGTCGATGGGGTCCACCAAGTGCTTGACGTTCATCTTCCTCGCATTGTAGTAGTTGCCGTCGGCAGCTCTTCCGGAGCGCTCGATGGCCACCAGGTGGTCAAACCTGCCGGAAGGACAGAGGGTCCTCAGGGGGAGGGGCCGCGCCTTGGGGCCACCTCTTGGGGTGTCCCTGTGAAGGACCCCTGGTGCCCTCTTGAACCCGCAGGACACCTGGGCTGCCACGTTGGCGCCTGAACCGCGGGAGCAGGAGGCGGCGGTCAGGGGCTGGGGTGACCCGGCCAGCCACGTGCCCGCCCCAGCAGTGGCCAGCTCCGAGGCCCCGAGTGGAGGCTGCTACTGGCCGCTACTGCCCCCTTCTGGGACCCTCTCACTTTACAGATGTGACACAGGAAAGGATTTGAAATAGAAACTAAGGGATCAGGCGCAAGATGAACTTCTTTAGAGAGAAAGGGTTAGAGAAATCGAGGGCACAGGTGGCCTGGCCCCGAGAACGTGGCAGCTGAGCCGCAGACGCAGGTCCTTTTCCAGGTCCTGCTGCCCTGGCCTGGCCAACTTGTGTCATCTATTTTGTTTCTTTTTTTGGTACTGGGATTAAAGCCAGGGACTTTCTACCTCCGAGCTACACTCCCAGTCCTATTTTTTTATTATTATTATTATTATTATTATTATTATTATTATTATTATTATTGAAACAGGGTCTCACTAAGTTGCTGAGGGTCTTGCTAAGTTGCTGAGACTGACCTCAAACCTGTGATCCTCCTGTCTCAGCCTCCCAATTCCTGGGATTACAGGCGTGTGCCATTGTGCCCAGCTTTTCATGAACTCTTTCTCACCATTTTCTGTATCTGCAGGGTGGTGGGGTAGTAACACTGCTCTCACCCAGCATTGAAAGGGTTAAGTGAGGACCCACCCAGGAGGCGCTTGTCACAGAGCCCCACACCTACTGGGAGCTTGGTAAGGGCCAGCTTGGCTGCGGCTGGTTTTATTTTGGGCAGGAATATTGTTTTGAGAATCCAGTTGAAGAACATGAAATTTACTTTCGCATCTCTCTAAATCCCCCCATGCTAGTTTTTCAAAATCTCAAGTCTGCTATGGAAACAGTATGGTGTCAAACAATTAAAAATAGAATTAGCATATGATTTAGCAATCTCTCTTCTAGGATTAGTTGTATTACTGAAGAGTTGAAAGCGGGGACTTGAAGAGATGTGTGCACATTCGTGTTCCCAGCAGCATTATTCACAAAAGGCAAATGGTGGACGCAGCCCACTGAGCCCACAGAAGAACAAATGGAATATTACTCGGCCTTGAAAAGGGAGGCAATGCATACAAAGGCTACAACATAGGTGGACTTGAAAACATAATGCTGGGTGAAATAAGCTAGTCACAAAAAGATATTGTTGAACGACTACTTCTGTGAGGTGCTTAGAGCAGCCAAAATCATGGAAACAGAGGTAGAATGGTGGTTGCCAGGGTCTGGGAGCAGTGAGGGGATGGGAGCTAGTGTTTAATGCCCAGCTTGTAAATGCTTTTTAAAAACAGAATCTCCATGGCTGTCCACGTACTGTGGGTGTGGGACTGTGGCCATCACTGGTGCCTGGAGAGGATGGCCGCTCGCTGACTAGGTCTTCCAGTGCTCTCCCACTCCTTGCCCACTGCAGGATGCGGCAGCCACTGAGAAGCGGAACTGATAGGAGGGTGGAGCTTTGACCCTGCTTCTCCTTTAGAGCGGGCTCAGAGGTGACGAAGAAGCAGTTAGAATGAGAGCTGCCAAGCAGAGCGTGGTGGTATACACTTGGGAGGCTGAGACAGGAGGATCGCAGGTTCAAGGACAGCCTCAGCAACTTAGTGAGGACCTCGACAACTTAGCAAGACCCTGTTCCTAAATAAAAAAATAAAATAAAATAGCTTGGAGGTAAAACACCCCTGGGTTCAATCCCTAGCAACACACACACACACACACACACACACACAGAATGAGAACAGCCGAGACCAGCATGTCTCCTGGAGGAGGAAGTATTTCTGGACATGCCCCCTGGGGAGGACTCAGCTTCATGCACTGTGGAGGAGTCCTGGTGTTTTAGTCTAGGAGGATCCACTTAGCTGTGGCAGGCAGTGTTCACACCTGGGAAGCCTGCCTGGTGGGAAGAGCTAGCTCCTCTCCACAGGGAGAGCAGGATCGCTTCTCCCCACACCAGACCCAGCCTGTCTCCCTCCAGGATGCGTTCAGAGCCGAACCTACGGTACCTACTAGAGGGGCCCACCCAGGGGCTTCTGGCTCTCCTATGGGAGGCAGAGCTTTGCCTGCCTGCCCGCCACTGGGGAAACAGAAAGCTTCCTAACATACACCACACACTCTTGCAGCTCTTAGCAGCATATTAGATCCTCGGTCTGATCCTCAGTCCTTAGTGACTCAGGATCCTCATCATGAACTCCTCGTTCCACCCCTGTGAGCTACAATGGAGCTTTGCCCTCAGGACCTATTGACACTGTGTTTTTACATTCTAAGCAAGGTTATGAAATAAATTTGCTGGGCCAGATCAGGTGTGTGTGTGTGTGTGTGTGTGTGTGTGTGTGTGTGTGTGTGTGTGTGTGTGGTGTACAGGGGATTGAACCCAGGGGCATTCTACCTCTGAGCTTCACCTAGCCTTTTTATT
This sequence comes from Graphiurus murinus, assembly GCA_004027655.1. NCBI lineage: Eukaryota > Metazoa > Chordata > Mammalia > Rodentia > Gliridae > Graphiurus > Graphiurus murinus. The sequence continues at coordinate 5,471 of PVLC010019854.1, read as the reverse complement.
TTGTTTTGAAACAGGGTCTTGCTAGGTTGTTGAGAGTCTTGTTACATTGCTGAGGTTGTTCTCAAATCTAAGATCCTCCTATCTCAACCTCCCAAGTACTGGGATTACAGACATGTACTACCACACCTGGCTCAAACCAGCTTTTTTTTTTTTTTTTTTTTTTGTACTGGGGATTGAACTCAGGAGAATTCTACCTCTGAGCTGCACTCCCAGGCCTATTTTATTTTGAAGCAGGGTCTCACTAAGTTGCTGAGAGCCTTGCTAAGTTGCTGAGGTTGCCCATGAACCTGCGACCCTTCTGCCTCAGCCTCCCAAGTACTGGAATTACAAGCATGTGCCACCTCACCCAGCTAAAGATCAGCACTTTTTGAAAAATGAAATAGAACAGACTGGAACAGAAGGAATCATGGTATGTTATATGTAGTCAATCTGAATCTTTTTTTTTTTTTTTTTTTGCAGTACTGGGTATTGAACCCAGGGGCATTCTACCTCTGAGCTACACCCCTAGCCCTATTTTTTTTATTCTTTATTTTGAAACAGGGTCTCACTAAGTTGCGGGGAGCCTTACTAAGTAGGTGAGGCTGGCCGCCAACCTGGATCCTCCGGTCTCAGCCTCTCAAGTACTGCGATTACAAGTGTGTGCCACCACATCTGGTTCAATCTGAATCTTGAAACACTGTAAGAGTAAATGTTTTTTGAAACATCTGTTTCAGTTATGTGTGTGCATACTGGTTTGCAGTGCAAAATATATTACCATAGGTTGTTCAAAAAAAGTCTGTAAAACATTGTATTACAGATTATAAGATCTGAAACACGTCTCTCCATACAATGAGCAGCACACAGTAAGAAACACACACACACATGTAAAGTTTCATAAGACAGGACGTATTAATACTCAAGCTCTACACTGCTATTTCCCTTTCATCTTGGGGATGTCAGGTAACTGCAACTGAAATGACTCTCGTGAGTCATGACCTGCAGTTTGAGAGATTGCTAGCCTTTTATTTTTTTAAGGTTATTCTCCTATCTCCTCCCTCTATCAGAAAGACAAGGCATCTCTCCCTGCTGCCACAGACCTGCTCTTTCCAGAGGTGTTCTGTGAATCTGCTAGCATACTTTGAGACTCCCCAGCCTCTTGCTAGTGTGGCCCAGCGGAACCCCTGTCTTCTGGGTTTTGTTCTCTCCCAGGGGCAGGGATCTGCGGAAACTCTGTTGGGCAATGAAGAGTACAAGGGCTTTCCCACCGCCGTGCACTTCACCTGGGATGGGACATACATACCGGGGTAGGCTGGGGTCCCCGTCTTTGCACAGGAACGCCTGAGCCGCGTCCGCCGATCCGCCCTCGTAAGTTAACATCGGGATCTGCGCCTTCAGGACACCTTGAAAATAAAAGCAAAGGGCAGACACGTCAGCCCCGCACTGTGTTTTGGAAATTCACGTCCGCTTTTCCGAAGCTCCTCGGAGAGTTGTCACGATCATCACTGAGCAACGAACCTCCGACTCTCCGTGGAATACTCAGGTCAGCCAAGGCAGTGACACGGAGGATACCAGGTTTACTTTCAGCCCAGAGAAAACTCGAGGGCTGGAGGGCAGAATAGCGTGCTGTGTGTGAGGTGCCCGCAATGCTGCGTGAACAGAGGGCCTCTGCTGGCCGCCACCACCAAGGGTGCCCAGGACGCATTTCTGTGCCCGCGGTGACAGCGCACCAGCCCTCTGGTAGGTACTCAACACGCATGCTCTAACATGCTCTCATTTTCAAAATTCTGTTGTTTTGTTTTGTTGCGGTACTAGGGATTGAACCCAGGGGCATTCTACCTCCGAGCTACACCCCTAGTCCTATTTTTTATTCTTTATTTTGAAATAAGGTCTCATTAAATTGCGGAGGGCCTCACTAAGTAGCTGAGTCTGGTTTCGAACTTGGATTCTCTAGTCTCAACCTCCCAAGTACTGGGATTACAAGCGTGCACCACCACGCCTGCCTCACAATTCTGCTCCATAAAAAAAACATTGTCATTTCTATTTTACAGGAGAGGGAAACTGAGGCTCAGAGTCACTAAATAACTTGGGCAAAACCAAGTGTTTACATCAGTCTTAGGACCCCAGTTCTCACCCCAAATCCTCACCTGTTCCGCCTCCTCCCACGCCACCCCATTCTTCAGGGAAGATCAAGAACAACCGAGGGGAAGCCCCTGTCCCTGGGCGCTGGGTGAGCTCCTTGTCCGGGAGTGATCTCCCAGTGAATTTGACTCTTAAAAATAGCACCTTTAGCCAGGGATGGTGGCGCACACTTGTAATCTACTTGGGAGGCTGAAACAGGAGGATCACAGGTTCTTAGCCAGCCTCAGCAGCTTAGTGAGACCCTGTTTCCAAATAAAAAAATAAAATGAGGCTAGAGGTGTGGCTTGGAGGTAGAATGCCCTTGGGTTCAGTCCCCAGTATATCACAAACAAACAAACAAACAACCACAACACTTTTTCTGGCTACCCAAATAATACATATTATTTTACACTATGTAGAAATTATAAAAAAAAAATCCCAAAATAAAATAAAATTAACTTGGCTTTCACTAACTAGTCTATCTCAGAGCAGTCTGGGGAGAGTCCTGGTTTATCCAGAGGCCCAGGCCAAGTCTTCTTCATGCGGAGCTGGAGGCGGGGGCAGAAAGCCCGGGGTGGGGGCTCTTAGACCCAGCACTAGGGGCCCGCTGGCTCTGAGGGGCCCCCACTCTGCTCCGTACGCCTGGAGGGGTGCCGGGGGTAGCCTGGGAGGAGCTTCCGCCACCTCCACAATCTCCATGGTCCCCCCTCACACCCGACAGGTGACACAATGCGAGGAGCTAAGCGTCTACCTTCAACCACAAGCTTCGGTTAGAAGCACAGCTCAGAGGTGGCGCCCTGGCCCCCCGGAGTCTGCGCCAGGCTGCTGCCCCGAGCCATGGAGTGTCACTGTCACCGCCCTGGTGAGGAACAGGAACCACTGTCAGATCCTGGGGTCCCCCCTCCTGCAGGGCCTCCCCACCCCCCACCGCAGCTCCCCCATGTCTCGGGGGGCAAGATGGTAGCTGGTCATTGGGGGTACTCACTGAGCAAGATGCCAGGGAACTTGGGGTGCAGGAGCCACAACAGGCTGAAAGCCTAGCGCTCCCTGTGCTGTGGGGTGACCCAGGAAGGGGTCAACGCAGAGCTGATGGCCCGGGGTGAAAACCTTGTGCCACCTCCCAGCTCTGTGACCTTAGTCAAGTCACACAAACCCTCTGAGTTTTGGTTTCCTCCTCTGCAAAATAATGACCAGCCACCAGGATTGCTGGGATGGCGCCATGGTGTGACACATGTCAACTGCCTGGCAGGGAGCCGGGCATGGCGCGGGGCGGGGCAGGCTCTAAGCAAGGTCTGCTCTTTCTTGCTTCCCCAGAACCGGATGGAGGATGGAGGATCTGAGTCAGGAGGCACCAGGGAGCCACGCAGGGCGCATCCTGAAGAGGGGCACCTGCCGGAGGAGCTGGGAACCTCTGCCCGGGGAGGTCACGGTAGGACGCGGCTCCTGCCTCTGAGCTCCGGGAACCGTCTCTGCTCAGCTCAGCTCAGGGAAGAGATTGCTTTCTCTTCTCTGGAACATTTCTCAGGCCTCAGTCAGCGAAAGACCTGAAATCATTTTCATTAAAAGGCCAAATGGCTCTTACTTTATTCCTCCTGCAAACTCCAATACAGCACCCACCCGCCCCGGTACGGAGCTGTCCGGTGGCGTCCAGCCCAGCGTCCCTTCCGGCCGGGGGGGGGGGGGGGGAAGGTTCCCACTAAAAATCTCCACCTGCACAGTTGTCAGACTGAGACGACACGCTCCTCGGTCTCCTGCTGTCTCCCCGCCGCTCCCCACCCCTTATCCTCTGTCACGAGGGGCCCTGGGCCACTCAGGGTCCTTTGCTCTTCCCCGGCCTCCTCCAGTCTCCTGACTTTAGAGGCCCCGGTAGGCCAAAGGCCCCCAGTGCATCCACGCAGCCCGGACAGCTTTTCTCCCGAGCCTGTCTCCCGTGTCCGACTCCTCCTGGGCTTCTCCACTTAAGTGTCTCATAAACATCTGGCGTGACAGGTTCCAGCCTGCGCTTGGTAAAAGGAATTTCAATTGTGGCAACGCACAGAGAACACAAATCTGCCCATTTTAACTTTTTTATGGGGGAGGGGTACTGGGGATTGAACCCAGGGGCGCTCTACCTCTGAGCTGTACCCCTGGCCCTTTTTATTTTTTGTTTTAAGAGTCTCACTACATTGCTGAGGCTGTCCTTGAACCTACAATCCTCCTATCTCAGCCTCCCAAGTCCTGGGATTACAGACACATGCCACCACACCCACCTTAACTGTTTTTAAGTATACAGTTGAGTAGCATTAAGTGCATTCACACTATGCAACCACTGCTACCTCTACCTACAGGACGCTTTCATCTTCCCAAACAGAAACTTTATTTTATTTTATTTTATTTATTTATTTTTTTGCGGTACTGGGGATTGAACTCAGGGGTGTTCTACCTCCGAGCTAAACCCCCAGCCCTATTTTTTATTCTTTATTTTGAAACCAAGTCTCACTAAGTTTCGGAGTGCCTCACTAGGTAGCTGAGGCTGGCTGCGAACCCAGATCCTCTGGTCTCAGCCTCCCGAATGCTGGGATTACAAGCGTGCACCACCACGCCCAGCTCCAAACAGAAACTTTATATTCATTCAAAAATACCTCCCCCCTCATCTTCCCTCAGCCAAGCCCCTGCATCTACTTTCTGTCTCTATGAATTTGACTACTCTAGATGCCTCATGTAGGTGGAATCATAGAATCCTTGTCCTTTTGTGACTGGCTTATTTCACTTGGCACAATGCCTTCAAGGTTCATACCTGTGGCATGTGCCAGAACATACTTCTTTTTCATGGCTGTATGTATATACTCCATTTTGCATATTTATCCATCCGTCCCTGGACACTTGGGTTATTTCTGTGCTTTTGCTACTGTGAACAGTGCTGCTATGGGAACAGGTGGATACATATCTCTTGAATATCTGCTTTGACTTTGGGAAGTGACTGGCCAGAAATGGAATTGCTACATTAAGCAACTTCTGTACTGTTTTACATAGCATTGGCACCATTTTATAATTCCAATAACAATGCACTAATGTCAAATCTGGACTCTCTTTTTTGGTGTGTGTATGGGTTGAACCCAGGGGTGTTCTGCTACTGAGCCACACCCCAGCCCTTTTTGTTTTTATTTATTTTATATTTATTTTGTTTTATTTATTATTTATTCTACCTCTGAGCTACACCCCCAGCCCTTTTTATTTTTTATTTTGAAACAGGGTCTCGCTAAGTTGCTGAGGCTGGCCTTGAACCTGCGACCCTCTTGTCTCAACCTCCACAGTTCTGGGATTACAGGTGTGTGCCGCCATACCTGGCATGTACCACATGCTTTTTTTTTTTTTTTTTTTTTTTTTTTTTTTTT
>PVLC010019853.1:0-30016 GCA_004027655.1 Graphiurus murinus | reverse complement strand
AAAAACCCCAGAAAACAAGCAACGTCAGCAAGTAGCAAGATAAAAATCCCTGCAAGTTTGTAAGAACAGACCTGGTTTGGCCTCTGCAGGTCTTTTGGGCAGATTTCTGCTGCTGTGGGTGGCCGACAAGATGGCGGCTGCTACTGCTGCGCACGCGCCGACTCCCCGGTTCTCCCTGGTCTGCTCCTCAGACTCCAGCTAGCTGCCCGTTTCCCCACTCACCCTTGGGCCGATTTGCTTCTCCCCCTTCCGTCGAGAGGCTGTTCCTGCCGCAGTCCTGACCCAAGCCCTGGGGTACAGTTCTCTCTGCTCCGGCTCCGTGAGGAGAGGTGAGCTGGGATGGGCCTGCGCGGGCTTAAGCTGGTCGTACCGCGCGTTCCGGTCTCTGTCGAAGGTGCCTCGAAATGCCGCCTGGCTAGGATGAGGAGTTCAGGAGTCGCTCACTTCAGCTCTGGCCGGTGGGTGCAGAGTGTTGTTGTATATTTCTTTCTTAGTAGACTCCACGCCGGGGGCCGGCTCAGTGGCGGCTTATGCCTGGCGGCGTGGCGCCGGGGCCGCGGAGACGGGCTTCTTTGCTCTCCCTGGTCAGCCTTCCGGGTTCTGCTCAGCTGTATTCCAGTTTTCGCAGCGTTTTCCACCTTTTTGTTGCTTTTTTTCTTCTTTGAAAAAACTGGATCCACGACTGATTTGAATCGAGTTCACAGCGGCTCTTGAGACGTGTCTCACTCCGTCGCCATCTTCCCGGAAGTCCAGCTTTTCTTATCAATATCTACAGGAACATAGGAATCCAGAGAAACAAAGTGCTGCTTAATATTTATAATCCAAAACAGTCAAGACTGGAGAAGCAGAAAGCTAAAAGCAGAATAAAATTATTGCAATAAAAACTGAAAATGAAGTCTTGCTCAACTGCCAGACCTGACTGGAATCCACTGGCTGGAGACATAACTGGATCCCTAGGAAGAAAGACCCTCCTCATGGTGGCAAATAACCACGTTGCCATTCCCCAGAGGGTCCTGAAGCTGTCTGCTCTTGAGACTGTGTACCATGGATAGGGAAATAACTAGAATTTTCCAGTATAATTGAACATAGGATATAAGCTGGTATTGATACCTAGAGACCCAAAGCATGGTAATGACCCCCCATGCCCCCTCCCGTTAGAACTGAGGCTTCTGGGAGCCAGGAAATAAATGTAGTCTTGGCTAAAATACAGCTCACAGTAGGCCCCCTGGGTTCACAGACATTCACAGCCCCTGGCATATACTGAAATTGATATTCTTGGCTCTTGGAGTTAACTCCTACATTGAGTCCCTGGTTGTGGGAAAAGAGCTAAGAGCACAGTACAAAAGGTTAATTGATAACTTCTGAATTGTTGCCTCCAAGGTGTTACCCTCCCCCAATGGAAGGGTAACATCCTTTGGGGGAATGGCAGGATAAGTTTTACCATTAACAACCTACAAGATACTGGGTCTGTAGTCTTATAATATCTCTAGTTAATTCACTAATAGCCCCCTGCCTGAACCCTGGAGAATTACTGTATGCTACCCTACCACTGGCCTAAAGAAATGAGAAACCCAATTACAGCAGATATGTCCTAAGAGATCTTATTGCTAGCCCAGATTCACAAGGTCTCAGGGTATGCAAACACTGGTTTTGCAAACACACTTTTTCATCATTCAGTTAAAAAGAAAGAAATGTAAATAGTTTGGATTTGTGTGGGACAGCCTTTCGAGATTTGCCACAGAGCTATGTTAACTCTCTCTCTCTCTATCTCAACATTATCCAAGAAGCTGCCTAGACAGCTCATAAAATATCACAGTGATCCATTAGGTCAAAGCTTCATGCTGACTGGGAAGGTCAGGAAAAAGGCTTTAGAAAGACACATGTGCTATAAACCCTATAAAGATTCAGGGATCAACTGTATCAATTAAGTTTTAGAGATCCGGTGGTAAGAGGTGTACTAGGATGTCCCTTCGAGACAAATCGCTGTATCTTATACCATCACCACCATCACAAAGACAGAAGTACAGAGCCCAACTGCCTTCTTTGGGTTTAGGAGGCCATGCAGTCCATACCTAGAAATATTGCTCTTCTCCATATACAGTCATCCCTCAGTACACACGAGGGATTGACTCAGGAATTCCCTGAAGATCCAAAATCCACAGAAGCTCCAGTCCGTTATGTAAAATGGCATAGTATTTGCTTATACCTGCACACATCTAATTATTATTATTTTTTTTAGTATTTTATAAATTTATTTTAAAAAATAACAATTGCAATGACATCAATGATCTGTATGCCCCCTACTGCTGGAAGGAAAACCCATATAGTTGAGTCCCAAAGGAAAATCAAAACATTATCATCAGGCACCCTGTAGCCAGAAAATGCTGTTGGTCCAGTGGTATAGACAGTAACGTGGTCAGTGTACCAGTGCAATTAAAACATACACACTTACAATTATTCTGTGAAAAAAATGAAAAGCAAAAGAAAAACACTCAAGAAAAGATGTAACTATGCATTAAACTAATTCACCCATTCACTTTGCATCTTTGAAGGTATCACTAAAGTCACAAGGACAAATGGGTAAAAGAACTAGTGAGAGATTTTCAAAGGTCAATCCCCTACCCCACTTTGTGGGTTATTATGGTGTGCTAAAATGACAATAAAAGGGACATGAGCTATCTGAAATGCAATGACAACTGAAGCATTTCATTTCAAACAAAATTCAAACTTGCCCCCCAGTGAAAAATTTAGCAATAATGAGGTGGAAGTACTATGTACAAACTTACAGACGCAAATAAATAGCATTTTAGAACCATTGATTATATACTTTAAATAATCTTTAATTACTTGTGATACCTAATATAATATAAATGCTATTATGTAAATAGGTTATACTGTATTGTAAAGGGAAGAGTGATGAGAAAAAATATGTACATGTTCAGCAAAGATGCAACCACCAAAAGCCAAAGTACACAGTATACAATCTATGGTTACTGAATTGGCTGATGTGAAACCCTGGATATGGCAGGTGGCTGTACTGGGTAGCATAGGAGATCACCAGTCTTGAGAGGGGTCTGGAATAGGATAGGTCTCTGTAGTAGGTCCAGGTCATGGTTCCAAAAGCCTTGACATTCAGTCAGTGTGGTCAGGCAGACGCTGGGTTGCTGATATTGTCCGTGTTGGGAAAAGATGCAGCATAGAGATTATGGTGAGCCTCAGAGGAAAATCATGATGTTAGTCTCTGGGTTCTGGCGCAGGGTTCTGGTGCAAGGTTCTGGAATTTAGACACAGAATGCACAGGACACAAAGTGAGCACAAATTTGGAACTGCCTGTTGAAATGAGTCATGTTCTATCAGATCTACCAAGTCGAAAAACTGATTAGCCTGGTGACTGTCCAGTGGAAAGGATATTTCTGGGACTGATCCTGAGTAGGACCAGAGGGCATGAGTAATCTGCAGAGGCAGGCGGCCCAGGCTCAAGTCACTAAGTTTGTGGTAATTTGTTATAGCCAGAAATACCTTCCTCCCCACCTTTGGATCATAACTGCCATGTTGTAAGGAAGCCCAGGCTGCAGAGAAAGGCTGCCTACAGAGGCTCCAGCTGATGTCCCCCACTAAACATCAAGTTTGGAATTTGAGTGAGTCCTCAGGTCATGCTAGCCCCAGGATTCCAGTCTTCTTGTCTTCCAGATGAGGCTCCAGTTCTCAGGGAATCAGGGACAAGCCACCTTTCCACACCTTGTCCAAATTCCTGACCCACAGAAACCAGATTCATTTGTTATTATTGTTGTGAGCTACATAATATTTAGTTTGGTGGGTGATTTGTTACATATCAGTATATAACTAATACATTATTAATAAATTCTGATCCTAAGGAAATAATCTAAGATCAGATAAAACCTCAGAAACTACCTAAATGTTCAGTCATAAAATGAATTTTTATATTCCGCATAATGCAGCCAGTAGTAGCATATTTTGACAAATAATTCATGATGGGAAAATTCCCATTTTTAGTGCAATCTTGAAAAATTGGTGTATACTTTTTAAAAAGCCATCATTGTAAGAGTGCCAATTTCCTTATGTCCTCGGCTAACCAACTCTTTTTCTTTTCACCAGTTTAATTGGTACTTCTTTTTTTTTTTTTTTTTTTTTTTGGCGGTACTGGGGATTGAACTCAGGGGCATTCTACCTCCGAGCTACACCCCCAGCCCTATTTTTTTTTTATTCTTTATTTTGAAACCGAGTCTCACTAAGTTGCGGAGTGCCTCACTAGGTAGCTGAGGCTGGCCGCGAACCCGGATCCTCCGGTCTCAGCCTCCCGAATGCGGTACTTCATTTTTTATTGCACATTTATAGTTGTTCTGAAGTTAAAGATTCTTTCAAATATGTAGAAGTTTTGTGTATTTGTTTTATGAGAAGACTGTTTATGATTTTCCCCATTTCTACTGCAACATTGATTATTTTTCTGACTAATATACACATTTTTCCTAATCAAGATATCATTCCTTTGTATATATGTTGCAAATATTTCCCAGTTTTGTCATGTGCTTTTTCATTTTGTTTCCAGTGTTCTTCTTGCCTTTTAATTAAGCCCAAATGCTTGGATCACATAGGGTTTTCTGGGTGCTGCAGGACTGCAAAGAAAGTGATCTTATATTCTCCAGCCCAGATTCTCTTTGGATGTAATTTGAGTTATGCCAGTCATCACAAATCATGAAGCGAGAACACCTATACGCCAGGGTGTAATTTATTCTAAAAGTCAGAGACCATTACCAAAGAGATTTAGAGAATATTAGAATAAACAAAGTTTAAAATATATCTTTACCATAGGACTGCACAAAACCTTCAGTATGCTAAAATGTATGGTGACTTTTCAAGGAGAAGGCAATGATAGTACACACCATTTGAGGTTGAGGCAAGCTTCCCAGAGGAGCTAAAGGCTAACCTGGCCTTTGAAAGATATATAGGCTCTGGCTTGATAAAATAGGAAGATATTCTAAGCAGGCAGTTAAGGAAAAAGCAGAACCAGCCAGGACTAACACAGATAATGCCGATCCCTAGAAAACCAATTAGAACAGGATATGAAAAGGAAGGAAAGGGCTATTCTATTCATTTTGCTCTCACTGTCTGTCTTTCCTTGTGTTTCTGCCCAATTTCCTTACAGGAAAAGTGATCCAGACCCATTTTTCTGACCCATATTGTCTGCATCCTGGAATCTGTCATCCCTCAAACCCTGTGCCTTGGGGAGACTCCCAAACAGTCCAGGGTCCCCACAGTAGGAGGCCCTGCCTCCCAAGGCTCTGGGTAAGATTTCCCTGACAGCTTTCCTTTTGCTTCCCTCCCTTCCCTTCCACCCAGGTTCAGTCATTGAGTTCTTTGGCATCAATGCCTCTTAAATATTTGCAGAATGTTCTCCCACGCCCCTCAGTTGGTGCTGAGGTCAGGCCGGCAAGTTCTGCTCATTTAAAGTTTACTCATAAATCATTCTGTCCCTCCCCTTCGACGCTTCAGTGGCTCTTCCCTCCCTTGCCTGTGGAGCCTTCTCAAAGTTCAATGCTCCTTCTAATCTCCAGGGAAGAACCTGTTCCCACCACAGGCCTCTGAGAAACCCAGGCTGCAAAGCCTTCTCATGGGGAACTGATACCATTTCTCTACGTTCCAAACCAGGGCAGTCAGCTGAGCTCACCAATGTCCTGAGCTCACTCTTTTGCCTCCAGAAAAGTTCAACCCCAGATACAGGGAGTGCAATGGGGCCTTATCATTAGGCAAGGGGCGGGGAGTTGGGGCACCTGGGCTGCATTTCTGGATCAGTTTAGTTTGCACAAGTTGCTGACGCTTTCCTACTGGAACATGACTTCCTTAACTGCACAGTGCCCAGCCCTTGGGCTTCCTATAATAAAGTCTAAATGGGTGTGCATCCCTGGCATCCAAGACAGTGTGACTAGGAAGCTGACCACTGAGATAAATCATAGACGGTAGCCCCCACCATCTTCAACCCCATCACCTTTATCCTGAGGATCACATATCTTTGAGATTAAGATTCCCTCTTTCCAGAATTCCATGTAGGACACAGCTATGGGTTAATGGCAAAAATCAGATACCAAAACCTAAGCTCTGAATTGGTCTCATCCAGAGCTGATCCTAAGTTCCACTTAGCAAATACCTACTTTCTGTCAGAGGCTTGCTAAATCCTCCTGCTAAAACTATGCAAGGTAGATATTATAGCTTTGTTACAGATGAAGGACAACGTCTGGGGAAATTCAGTGATTTATCCAGAATCAAACACTAGAAAGCAGCAGAGCCAGGCTTCCAGAGTGCTGCTATGCAGCCCGGAATGGTACATTGACCTCAGAGGGTTCATGAGGTTCCAGAGGACATTACAATATCAAGCACTTTGAAAGGCGGATAAGAAGGGATTTGACTTGGACTTTCTGTCCATGTTTCTGTAACCTACTTTGTGGATCTCCTTCCTTTGAATTTTCACTTGGTATTATAGTTGCCCCTCTATATCTTTGGGTTTTGTGACCAGTGATTCTGCATCTGAGGATTCAATCAAGCACTGATTGAAAATATTCAGGGGGGGAGGGAAAGCATTTTCTGTACTGAACATGAGAAGACTATTTTTTCTGTTATTATTCACTAAACAACATTGCATAACAACAATTTGTAGAGCATTTATATCATATTAGGTATCATAATTTACCCAGAGATGATTTAAAGTATGCAGAAGGACATGAAAAGAATATATTCAAATACTGTATATTTTATATAAGGAATTTAAGCATATGCAGATTTTGGTATCTACAGAACCAATCCCCTTAGATAGTAAAGGACAATTACATTAGGAGACAGAGATAAAAATAAGCTTAACAATTTTGAACCCCCCTATCTGCCAGAATCAGTATGCTCAACCTTGGTACATGAAAGAATACTTCTCAGTACAACAATGGCCAACTTATTAGTTGGTCCATGTGGTTTAAACTATTTGTAGTATTTATTCAAGAGTCCAATTGGTAAGATTAAACCTGTAGGATAAAAATAGATGGTAAGTCTCAATGGTCATGGGACGCACAAACCATAGCTGTTCAAGATATGCAAAGATCAGAGTGGAATAGTAATCACTGGGAGATGGAATGCAAGGTATAGAACCTAAACTGGAGCTTCTACACTCCCTGGCAGCCCTCAATCTATGAAAGTTATGAAGTCTGGGTCTCCCTCTGATATATGGAGTCCTCAGTGCCTGCTCATTCTGCTGGTTGACACAAGGGCCCTTGCACTGGGGGAGGGGGCAGTCTGAGCCTAGAGCCACCCCTGCCTGGCCCCAGGACCAAAGCTGTTCACCCCTGAGGCCCCCAACTTTGAATGCACAAAAGAGGCCCTTTGTTGCTCTCACACTGGGACCTTTTATTCTCCCTAAGGCCAGGAGCCTCTGTGTGCACAGGGCCAGCCTTCTCTCTTCCCAAGACACTTTGATCCTCCTCCCATTTCAAATCTTGCTGGCTTTTCAACACCCTCCCAGACAATCAGGTTCTTTTCAATAACCAAGCTGTTCTCCTTATTTTGCCTCTATTCTCTCTAAAAACCCTGGCCACAAAAAGTTCTTCAAGGGAGCAAATCTCAAGAAAACAAAAAACATCACATTCAGCTGGTTACTGGCTAAAATGAATAGGGAGATTTTCCGTAAGGCTCAAAAAACAATTTGTTGAAGGAAAGAACAAATAAGTAAGTGAAGTTCTAAGGGAAAATGACAACAAAAGCCAGGAAAAGTATAAGGTGGTTTCTAAGAAATCATATAATATGGTTTCTTCTATGGACAACTGGTCAACCCTGAGCTTCCAGTGTTGCCTTTGACTTTCCAGTACCCTTACTCTCCTGTAGCCAATGGCTAGGGTTCTTTCACATTCTTCTTTTGTTCTCCATATTCTCTTCTACCAACCTAATTGGTATTATCTCATAGCTGGTTCAGGACTGGTCCTCTTTTCTTTTCCTGTTCTGCTTCTTTTTCTTTTTTCTTTTTCTTTTTTTATGGAGGAGGAGTACTGGAGGGTGGAACCCAGGGGCCTTCTACCTCCAAGCTATACCCCCAGCCCTATTTTATTTTTTATTTGGAAACAGGGTCTTGCTAAGTTGGTGAGAGCCTCACTAGGTTGTTGAGACTGACTTAGAACTTGCAATCCTCCTGTCTCAGCCTCACAAGTACTGGGATTACAGGCATGTACCACCACACCTGGTTCTCTATGCTTCTCCATCCATCCTAAATGCCATCACCAGTTCCATCCATCTTTATGTAGTCCCACTCTGACCATGAGTCACTTCCATTCAAAAATAGGTATGAGTTTCCAGTGTTTCATGTGCAAACACCTTGCATCCCATCCGTGGTCCTCCATGGACTTTCTGTCTCTCTGTCATCTTCTTCCTGGGGTCAGCAATGTATTACAGCAAATGCACTGGACAAGAGTCATGAGCACTCTAACTACCTGCCACTCTGAGTCATGTAACTTTGGGCAAGCCACTAAAACTTTCTGGACCTGAAATTCCCAACAGTAAAATGAGGAAATTGAGTTCAATGATAGCTATAGTGTCTCTCAAATCTAACATAGTGTGATTGCAAGAAAACTGTTACCAGAATCCTCCTAGGCCAAAAACCTGACTCTAGGGATCTCAACAAACCAGGTCCAATCATTCACCCCCAAAACCAAATAGAAAAGGTAATGGTGAAAAGTACAAAAGAGAATTCTAATCAAATGGCCATATTAAGACAGCAACATGAGATCCATTACCTGAGCTCTGTCTTCAGGTTGCTGACATGAGCCGTAGAGCTGTAGGTTTGAGGAATTGGGGTATGGGGGCGGAGGGGTGAGAGTTATGCATAATTAAGCAGTCTTGGTCAAACTGTGGTCTGGTTGATCATTCTCTGGGTTCTGATTTTATGAGGTGGATCAGGAGAAGTCCTTTATGGCTTCCACTTATTGCTCAGGCTGTTTATCTGTCAGGCCCATGGTCCTGGAAGGAGGAGTTGACTGGAGACTTCTAGGCCCCACTCGGTAGGAGGGTGGGGGTGGCCGGGGCAATGCCATAAAAGCTGACTGTCAGATGTCTCTGCAAACCCCACCTCAGTCTTGAAGGGGACAAGATAGCTGAGATAAATTTGGGGCTAATAAACCTTGTATTAGTAGTTTTTAGATGAACACTCCTTAAACACTTAACATGCCTACATGCAGAGCTGAATAGGGCCCTGACCCAAAGTTTAAAGTAATAAAGGAGGCAGAGACAAAGTGGAGGCAGAGATGCCAAGCTTTATTCTGCTTTCAGTTACCCAATGGGCATCTTCAGGCCTACATGAAGAGTCACTGCTCTTAGCAAAGGCAGCCTAAGTCCCTGTTACAAAACTTCCACATCTGCCAAACTGTTGCTGACTCACAAATATTCTTCTTCCTTTCCTAACTTTTTTCCTCTGAATATGTCTTTTTCTTTCTTAGAATAGCTTTCCTTTCCTCCCATCCAAATCATATAAATATTTCCTGCCCCCTCCTCTTCACCCCGGGAAATGTCACCTTTTCTGTAAAGCTTCTTTGGCCCATCAAGAATGAGAAGATCTCTCCTTCTGCCCCAATTCCCATCACACACATGGTGAGTGTCACACATGCCTCAGATACTATTAAGGCTGTGTGCCATTATGAAGGGTGTACACTTTATTGATCTAACTATACAGTCAGCTTCATGCTGTAAGGTAGCACATCTTAGAGCTTCCATTCCTCGTTATAGGAGGCAACCTATAGGTGGTAGATTCTCAGATTCCCTCAGCTTTCTTAATTATTCTTCAGAAGCAGACTCTGTTTACCCAGAAAGATTGGCTGTTTGGCATGGAGGGGCTCTCACTCTATTTCTTCCCCCTGAAGATGCCTGCTGCTACCCAAACTCTACTGCCAGCACATTCCCATGACAAGGGTTTAATAAAAGTTTCAGAATGTTCTCCTTGGCAGATGGGCTAGTGACCAAGTAGACATTACCAACTCTTACACAGAAACCAGTATTCAATTCCTGTTGGTATTCCCAGAAACAAAATTACTCCTATATTTACTATCTTTCATCAGAGCTGGGAAGACACTAGGAAGCTTTAGAGAATCCAACATTTGACATCTTTATCCAGAAAAGAGAGGAAAAATGGGCCACATATTTCACCTGCTGGTAGGACTGTCATACTATGTAGTTACCAAATATTAGTAAACTTATCCTTATTCCCTGATTTGGCACTATATACTCACATGCACACACTCCTCACCGCACCCCATTAGTGGCTGGTTATAGCATTTTAGGCAAGACACAGCACTACATCAATATTTTATGGACATTCGTAAAATGTGCTGTGGAGGAAAAGACAAAGGAATGGAACAAGAATTTCTGAGCTAAATGCCTAGCTTTGTGCTGAGTCATCTACCCCTGCCCTTTCCCTCTCTAGGCAATAATAATAGCTATTATTTATTGAGTGCTTAAGAACTGCCAGGCACTGGGCTGAGAGCCTCTATACACATCTCCTAGTTGACCCTGATGGGAGGTGGGCACTGCTATGGTCTTCTTCTAGAGACAAGAACTGAGGTTTGGAGGGAGCTAAGAGCCCAGATTCACAAGAGTAAAGCCAGATCTCCAGATCTCTGTGGTCATAACCACTTTGAAACCAAGCCATGTTCATATCTTTTTGGCCTTACAGAGTGTCCCAATCTATTTCATTTGCTTGGATAAATACAGATGGCCAGGGTCACCCAAAGCATGTCTTAAGTAGTTTCTCAGCAGTTATTTCTCAGAACTTAGCAAAAAGTTTGGCCAAGGTTCCTCAAGTCCACTTAGCAATATGAACTTTGGTTTCCTTCTTGATTCGGGGGAAAAGATTATTTCCCCACACTAATTCCTACCTGTTCCCACTTCCCTGCCTGATCCCTATAATGAAAAGAAAACAGAGCAGTGGGTATCTGGGGTGGGATGAGAAACTGGTCCCCAGCCAGCAGGTTTCAATACCTGATGTCTGCTCAGCATCCTGTGAAGTGATAAGGGAAGGTGTGGCATGGTGGAGAGGTGGGAGGTGAATCATCTTTTGTCTGCAGGATGAATGTGGCCTTTAACGCTAAGCAGCCTTCCTCTTCCAGAAAACAATGGCGCTCCACTGACTCTCTGACTTCCTTTCAGGCATCTCTTTTTGGCTGTCTGACCCAGTCCCATAATTGAGACTCAAGCTGTTGTCCCTGGCTCCACAGCTGGCACCCATGCCAACCCACAGAATGGATCTGGTCCCACAGCCTGTGGCTATCTATGCTGCTCTGAGCTCACCCTTTGATGAAGAAACCAGAAAACCAGGACTTCACACTGTAGTAAGGCAGAATCTCCTGGTAAAAAACAGACAACTCTACCTTTTAGATGCCTCCAAGTTCCCATATGAACCCCCAACCAGAGTAGGGATGACCCAAACTGAGACTTAAAGACCAAGTGAAAGTTTTCCCTAAGACCTGCCACAGCATGGCTCTAAAGACCTTGGTCAGAGTTATCAGAACTGGTCCCAGCTCCACCATTTGCATACCACGTGGCCTCAGCTTTCTCACTAGAATATGGGGATAAAAATAGATGCTTTGGCAGAATTTTGGAGAAAAAAAATGGAACAATGTACAAAGCATTTGGCTCATAGCAGGTGCCTCCCAAATATTTGTTCTTCCTTCTAAGCCTTGAAGATTCCACCAGTCAGTGTTATGCTTAAAAACATCTTTTTAAACAATAGAAGCCTTTGTAAAAATTGTCAGCAGTGTTCCCTTCGAAGCTATGAGGTTTGCAGGATGCAATCGGATATCATTTAATAACTGCATGAGCTGTGTGGTCCTACTGGTCAGGAAGAATATGGAAAGAAGATAGAATTCCATCAGTGTCAAGGATCACTGGCACTAGATGGAAAAGAAATTAATATATCCTAGACAAAGGAAAGTAAAATCAAGTTAAGTCATGTAACAGTCTGAGTTGGGGGCAAAAGTCCATGACTAGCCTGAGATGGAGCTAACTGGAAATGGAAGGTAGCAGCAGCAATACCTTAAATCCTTAACACCCTGTTCAGTGTAGGTCCCAACAAACAGGGCAGATGCCAGTGGAACACAGCTGTGCAGTCACACCAGGTGTTCAGTCTTGTGTACAAGACCAACCATTCCTGACAGTATGAAGCTCCTGGTGTAGACTCTAAACAGGGCTGACAAGAATCCAGGATAAAATTCCAGCTAAAAATCACTGAATTCTCTCAACTACATAGTATTCCATTATTTCCTTAGCGCATTGTATGTGACGGGACAGGGAGTCCGGGGAAATTGAACCCAGAGGCATTCTACCTCTGAATTATACCCCTCCCCCAGCCCTTTTAATTTTTTATTTTGAAACAAGTTCTCACTAAATTCCTGAAGGCCTTGCTAAATAGCTGAGGTTGGTCTTGAGCCTGTGGTCCCTGACTAAGCCTTACAAGTACTGGGGATTACAGACATGTAATACCACATCCAGCTCCTTAGCATCTTTTAACTCTGGGAACATTTAGAATTACAAATTAATGTTAAAGAAAACCAAACTCAGTGCATTAATATTTATGTGTAAAGGAAAAATCTGCATATCTGATAGTACTGGTATTTATAATATTCAAGAGTACTTTGAATATAATAAAGTACACCTGCCTTCAAATTCCTATTTGGAATGTGTGGTTGAGTAATTGACTTAGATTTGTATATATAAGTGTACTCTTACTAACTTTATACACAGTTATTGGAACAGTTAAGGGTACTTAATCACTATATATGTAAGTTTATTTTACTAAGTTTCAGAGTTACATAAGGAGTTGAGAAGGCTTATTTTGTTAATATTTCAAATGAGATTAAAATATTCCATTTATAAACACAGTTTAAAAGGCTTAAAGACATTTAAGACTATAATCGGGCCCAGTTATTAATCAAAGGCCCCCTTAAATGTAATTGCCAACATTTGCAAAGTGTAAAATAATAATATTTGTAAATTGAACTCAAGGTATAACCAATAAATATTAAACATAAAAGTTTCAAAACCAAAGAAACCTCTGAATAATATTTTCTCTATTAAAATTCTATTCAGGAGGGGTGCTTCTTTTGGAAAAATAAATGAAATATTAAGGGGAAAAACCCAATAAGTAGAGCAGAACACTCCAATTATAACAGAGGTGGGGCCGTATCCAACTTGCTGGCCTCCCTTCTGGCTTCTCTCAACTCCAGAATGATACAAATCTCACCACCACTGCCTCCCCTCCCCACCCCCACCGCCCACCCCCAGGTGCACCTGGATCTCTCTCTACCCAGTGAGGAGAGGAGCTTAACAACATTAAGACAGATCAAGAAGGAAGAGATACCAAACAATGAAAAGACTACCAGCTTGGGATTCACACAGACCTGGTTTTGAATAATAGTCTGTGAGGGCTTAGAAAAAGTATCTGATGCCTGGCTCTGAAGGCTGAGGAAAGTGTGGAATCATGTCTTTTTTTTTTTTTTTTTTTTTTTTAAGTCTTCACCACTATCCACTGGGGGTGGGGCAGGGGAAGGTATGGCTGTGAATAAGACACAGCCCATTTCAAAAATACCCAATGGTGACTGCATGTGAGCAAGGCTCAACCAGTGGCATCTGCTCCTGAGGCTCACAGTGGTATGAAGGAAATTGACATTGCCCTCCATGTTAGAAGATCTGGCCTGGAATCTAGCTCCATCCCTTGCTAGCCTATAGAACCCTACACTCGGAGCCTTTTTCCTATGGGATAATCAACTCTCATAAAGAGTAGTTGAGTGTGTGGGTATATGAACATCTGGTACAGCGCCTAGCAAGTATAGGAAATTATCTCCATATCAAGCATGTGCCAGGTTCTTCTTGTCCCCACTCTGCTACGGAAAAGTGCAGGTAACACCAGGTCACCATTCTGTTGATCTTTGGGGTTAGGGAGACTTCTGTAATTGCTGCTGGCCAGAGAGCCTGGCATTCTCTCCTTCACCCATGGCCCCATGCAACCCCGAGGAACAGTCATTAATCTGGAACAGATAAATCACATCTGGTTCATTTCAAAGCTTCTCTCCCTTTCACCTCTTCAGAAGTTCATACAAATACTATGGCAATATCTACCCACTGCCAACCCCAAGTCCTTTTCTCTTCTTTCAGAATTTCCTGGCTGGCTCGTGACCCTCCAGTTTGCACCTCATCTCTCTGTACACCTGCATAACTCCTCAGCCCCCAAGATTAAGGGCCTTCTCTTGGCCTAAAGATGGGAGATCTTCAAAGTCGACCGATGCCTGTTCTGTCCAGAAATCACACTGAATTGCCTCACGCTACTCTTAGTAGTAGCAAGATATTCTCCAGTAAAGATACTCCTTCTTAGGGCTCCCATTCTTAGGCATAAGCTTCCCACCCAAACTGAGACTTAAAATTCCTAGCAGTCCTTTGTGCCAGAAATACCTTGCCATCCTCCTCTGGAAGAGGGAATGCCCCAGGGACTACTGGAGCGTGGCTGCCGCTAAGCTTTACATCCCCTCATCTCCTCTTTTCCCCTTATGCACAGAATCATATTTCCACAAAAGTCCTGACCTTATAACCCACTAAACCAGAAAACTATCCCTCTATCCAGAGAGAGATCTTGTCATGAATGTTTGCTTTTTCATCCACATCCATTCATCCCTCTAGTAAATGGCGTCTCCTCGGAGGCCTCATCCCTCCCCACTCTCAGTCCAGGTGATGGACTGGATGCCCAGTTCATGAAACACAATTCCAGGCAAAGCCACCAAGAGCTCCCTCCTTCCCTGTGTGACTGAAATCTCAAAGGAAGAGGCCTGGGCTGGGGGGCAGGCATCCCAACACCATGAAGAAGAAGAAAGAGGATGAGGGAGAGAACAGGTCCTAATGATACATGGCCTGAAATCACACCTATTCTGCCCTTCTACAGGCTTTAACTTTTGTGATGCAAAATAATCCTTCTTGGTTTAGGCCAGTTTAAAGTAAGTCTTTATTATCTGCAAGCAAAACATCTTAGCTTCTGCAGGTTGATACCGATTCCCAAAGTGTACTATACAGAGTTCAGGAGAGCCAGTTGTTGAAGGCTCAGATATTATTCAGTTCATGTGTTAAACCATTGTTGTTAATTAAATTATGTAAAATTATGATCAAATATATTATGGATGTTCCCTGACTTAATATTCTTTGACTTTGCCATAGTGTGTGAAAGAATATCCATATAACCATTTTGTTTTTCACTTTCAGTAGAGTATTAAATAAATTACACGAGATATTCAGTGCTTTGTTATAAAATAGGCTTCGCGTGAGATAATTTTGCCACACTGTCAGCTGATGTAAGTGCTCCAAGCATGCTGAAGGCAGGCAAGACTAAGCTAGGATGCTCAGTACACTAGGTGTACTCAATGCATTTTGGACTTAAGGATATTTTCAACTTACAACGGATTTATCAGAACATGACCCTATCATAAGTTGAGAAGCAAATGCTGTACATTGAAAACAAAGCTTGTAAATACTTAAAATCCATGACTTCTTAATCATTCCATAATGACTTGGGCCTTGAGGTTATTTACTTCTATTATATCAGCCTGGTGGAAATACCATCTGATGGTGAGCTACTGCACATCTCTTCCCAGCTTTGTATTGCATGACATCCGGTTGATAACCTGCCCGGCAGAGGTGGTTACAACAAGGACACTGGCAAACACTGCACCTCATGGCCCAGCTTATTGGTTTTTGATTGCCTGGACTTAGGAAAGTGTTAGTGGTGCCGATTGAATCTGAAAGTGCATCATGTCTGTGGTCTTTACATTGTGACCAGCACAAAAACTTAGGTCATGTTCTTCCAGGATTTGAAAATTATCATTTGATTAAGCAAAGAATATCTGTGACTACTGCCACAGCCTGGCACCTCTGTGCAGGTTCTAGGAACTACGAATGAAGAGGTCACAGGCCCTGGGCTCAGGGAGCTCAGAGTGATTTGCATGAGGTCAAGTGTCATTAAGCAATACAGCTTCTGTCATGGAGAAGTGTATAATTTAATTGTAAAGATAAACCCAACACATGTAAAATACAATAGAGCGCTTAATGAAGTCTCTAAGTAAAGAATGGCAAATACCTGGTATGCATACCACCACCTCCCCATCCATAGTACGTGAATAAGTGCTGGCTCACTGCCCTAAGAAGAATGTGGCCCAGCATCCTGCCCAAGAGAGCATGCCAGGCTGTGTTCTTCATAAATACCTTTACCAAAGATGGCAAACAATGGGACATCCCAGCTAGAAATTCAAAGAGGAGAGATCAGCTGAAACGACAGTGCTTAAAGGAGGCTTTATAAGAAAATGTGGAATATTACTCAGCCTTTAACAAGAAGCAAATCCTATTTGCAGTAACCTAGATGAACCTGGAGGACATATGCTGAGCAGAATAAACCCAGGAAGGCCCATACTGCATGATTCCACTTACAGGAGATATCTAAAATTGTCAAACTGGTAGAAACAGAGAGTAGAGCAGCAGTCAACAGAGGCTGGGGGACAGGAAAAATGCAGAGTTGACATTTGACAAGTATAAAATTTTTGTTATGCAAAATGAAAAAGTTCTAGAGATTTGCATACAACACCATGTTTATAGTTGACTTTAGGGTACTATGTACTTTACAGTACCTTAAGACAGCCAGGTACAGTGGCACACACCTGTAATCCTCGTACTTGGGAGGCCAAGACAGGAGGATCACAGGTTCAAGGACAGCCTCAGCAACTTAGTGAAACCCTCGGCACCTTAGTGAGATCCTGTTTCAAAATAAAAAATAAAAAGGGGCTGAGGATATAGCTCAGAGGTAGAATGCCCCTGGATTCAATCCCCAGTGTCAAAAATAAAATAAAGTATCTTAAGAGGATAGATCTCATATTAAGTATTCTTTCAAATCATACATTCATTCTCACACACAGGCAGACACACACACACACACACACACACACTCACACACACACAAGAAAACTTTCGAGGGTTTAGTTAGTACCTTGGCTGGGGTGATGGCTTCGTGTCTGTGTGCACAGGCTCTAAATTCATCATGATATATATGATATATTGATATATCAATATATCAATATTGTATATCAATATTATACCTCAATAAAGCTGAAAATCTGTTTTAATTTTTAACTTAAATTTATTTTTTAACTGATACATTGGACGTGGGCTACCATGTGATGTTTTGATACATGCATACATTGTGTAATGTTCAGGTCAGAGTCAACAGATTTTTTTTAAATTTTTTTATTGGCGCATTGTAATCATACATCTTTGTTGAGTACAAGCTGGTAAAGGCATACATTCACACATTTCTCATTTAACACTTCCCCAGTTACCACCCCAGAATCAACATGTTTATCATTGCTTCATGGTAAAAACATTCAGCCAGGCATGGTGGTGCACGCTTGTAATTCCAGCATTTGGGAGGCTGAGACTGGAGGATCCGGGTTCGAGGCCAGGCTCAGCTACCTAGTGAGGCCCTCCACAACTTAGTGAGACCCTGTTTCAAAATAAAGAATAAAAAATAGGGTTGGGGCTGTAGCTCGGAGCCAGAATGCCCCTGGGTTCAATCCCCAGAACCGCAAAAAAAAAAAAACAAAAAAAATTCAAAATTCTTTCTTCTTGCTTTTTAACATAGACAGCACATTACTGCTATCTACCATACAACAGCAACCAGAACTTCTTATGGAGATTTATCTAGTACAGACATTTTTTGGTGTGGCTACATTTTTTTTTTAATTTCTTAAAGTAAAAAAGAAGGTTTTATAGAAAAGAAATTTGAAAAGGGCATTAAAGGATGGGTAAGGAACTTGCTAGAAATGTAAGCTCTACTTCAGGAGCCAGGAAGGTGGTCTATCGGGGTCCCCGGGTTTCGGGGTCCCGGGTTTCGGCACCACTTATCGTCCCCCGCGCCGGGCCCTTGCGGGCAAGGGCCCGAAGAGACGACAAACACACAGGAATGGTGTAAGCTTCTTTATTCTTCTCTCTCTCTCTCTCTTCTCTTACTCCCTCCCTATTCTCTTACTCCTTCTCCTCACGGGAGAAACTCCTTCTCTCTTCATCAGGTACGGGAGGAATTGTAAAGGGGAAAACCAGTGAGTCTGTCAGGGAGTATTCACTCAGGCAACTTCAGTAACACTCCCTCCTATTGGGCACGCACTGTCCACGCTCTGACGTGCTGGCACATGCGCTCTGACGTGGCACAGCCCTAGGATGTTACCATGTGCAGCTGCTCCTGGCACTCTGCCAGGCGCCGTCTGAGGTCTCTCCGGGCCCGCCGGGCTAAGACCCCAACAGTGGTCTAAGGAAAGTGGAAGTCAGGAGAGAGAGAATCAATGAAGGAATCACTTCCATTGACATTACAGACATATGTGAAAATACCACTGTCAATCTCAATACCCTGTATGGGGGAGGGGGAAGAGGGAAGGAGCTGGGGAAAGCCCACCAAGTGCTGTGTGCATGTATGTCCCTATCATAATGAACTGCATTATTATGTGAGACTATAATGCACCAATAAAAATATAAAAATTTAATTAGCTAATTTTAAAAAAGAAATGTAAATTCCCAGGCTCCACCCCAGATCCACTAAACTGGAAACTTCCAGGATGGCCCCAGAAATCTGTGTTCTCACGGGGCCTCTGGAGGATTCTGGTGTTCACTGCGGTGTGCGGAGCCCTGGGCTGTGCCCCGAGTCTTCTCGAAGGGCTTTCTTTCCCCTGGCACTTGAGTTGACCCCTTAACAACTGTCATTGTGGTAGGTAGGCAAGCATGAACACTTATCCCCCCTCACACGGGTGAGAAAGCAATTTAAGATATGCCGGGCCTCACCCAGGGCCACAGCACTAACATGCACTGAGCCTGGGCTGCAGTCGGATCTCTGGGAGTCAGGGCAGTGTTATTTCCATCAGACCAGGGTAAGAGACCAGTGCTGGTGTGATCCCCTCCAGCCCCCAGCCTCCCAATTTCCTCTCTCACCTTCCCGAGGACTTGGCCAGCCTCCTAACAACAGGCTGTGAAGAAAGGGCCTGTCGGGGTGATGACAGCTGCCTGAGAGAAGGAAGGTGACTGGGGTTGGGGCTGAGTCCCACCATTCTCATTCCTGCAAGGATGCAAACATCCATTCATGGTCCAATACAAGAGCTGGAATTTGAATGGGCTGCCGCCAGCATTGCTTGGCCAGGCCTGAAGATCAAAACACTCAGCTCATCAGATGCCCCAGCCCAGAGCTGGCTGATGTCAAGAATGTGGAAACTCAACCTCCAATGACCCCCAGGAACAGAGCCACAGCAGCTGGTCCAGGATTCAACTCCTGTGCCAAGCCCTTGTGGGCAGAAATGATCAGGATTTAAAGGACTATCTGAATCCAAGGCCAAAATCCTGACAGGTCAGTCTAGGGGGGTGGAAAGAGCCTAGGTTTTGGAGTCAGACATACTGGGTTTGAAATTGATGCCAATGTTTATGAGCTTTGCAAACCAGGATATGTCTCTTACCTTCTCTGAGACTCTGTTTCCCCATATGTAAAATGGGGTCAATAATACCCACAGGTGTTGTGAGAACTGAGTGAATAGCATTTCCAAAAGTCCTGGAAGAGACCTCAGGCCTCAGCATTGCTCAATAATGTTCATTTCTTTCCTTCATTCTTCCCCTGGGGAGTTCTCTTTCTCCAGCTCTATGGATCCCAGGGAGAGAATGCCAGAGTGGCAAAAGGGAAATAACTCTGCCCAGGGCAGAAGACAACTTCTACCTTCCCTTAGTAAATCATAAATTTGTCATATGTCGAAACCATATCCGTGGGCTGTTAGCTCTGTCAGGAGCATCTAACTGGCTTTGTCCACATTGAGCACTCATTACACACAAAAATGGGCTGTTTTGTAACTTATGCAACATTGGGCATGAAGAAATTAATTGGAAATTGCCCAGAATTCTCCCATTTTCTCTTAGATACATCAGTAATTCTCAGTAACCAGTAACTCACAGATCAAATCCACCAACTATTTTCATAAATAAAGTTTTATTGGAACACAGCCATGCGCATTCATTCTTCTATTATCGATGGCTGATTTCACACTACAGAGGTAGAGTCGACCTGGAGCCCTTAAATATTTAGTCTCTAGTCCTTTACAGAAAAATTAAATACCTCTACTCTAAAAGAAGGCGTGGCTAAGTCAATTAGCAGTTTGAGTGATCTCCAAATGTAGACCTTCGGAAGAATTTAGGGTCCAATGTTAAATACATAAGACTGAAGAAAAAGGAGCTGTCGTGGGCTCTGAAGGTCCCCCCAGTCTCGGCCAGCTTCACAGGGGGTAGGGAACACACAGCCCCTGGATTGTCCTGCACTGGCTGAAGTAGCCGGGCTTTATGTTTCCACCCTGACCGGTCACTGGATGTGGGCCACCCCCGGAGTGGCATGACCTTGCGTGAGTGGCTGCCATGGGCTGACTGCCACAACCATTAGTGTCTATGACACTCCCAGCACCTATCACCCCAAATCCTCCCTCCGAGGGGACCTGGCAGCACATCTCCATGCCCATACCCCAGCCCCACCTTCTTTAAGTTTCTACCACCCTCCTTTATACCACCAAGTTAGTTATCTGAATTATCTATGGAAGACGCTGTCTATGAATCAGGAAGTGAGCCCTCACTAGACACCGAAGCTGGGGGTGCCTCAATGTTGGACTTTCAGCCTCCTAAACCAAGAGCAAGAGATGCCTGTCGTTTATGAGCCACCCAATGCATGGTATAATTATTCTAACAAACCAAAGGGACTAAGACGTTGTTCCAGCCTGTTAACCCACTATAATATGGGACTATGAATACTCCATCTACCTCACAAGGATGGCATAGAATCATAAAAACATAATATGTATGGAATAGAAATTAAATATGTAGAGTGCTCAAAAACTATATTATTGTTCATGTTTTTTGTAATACCTCTGTAATAGGCTACATTTAAGTTCCATTCAAACATTTCAAATTTTTAATCCTTCATCTTGTCCATTCTCACTAAGCACATCATGATATTGCTATACACAAAACAGGTACTTTCAAATAGTTTTATTTGCTCCTGATCTCAACATATATATGTAAACAGACCGTTCAAGCCACTTTTTCATTGTTCTGACCAAAACACCTGCCAAGCATAACTTAAAGGAAGAAGGATTTATTTTAGGGCTCACAATTTTGGAGGTCCATCCATAATCATTATCACAATCATAATCAATCTCACAATGGGAACAGCTCCAAGACAGGTTTTTAGGGGACGGCAGAGGAGGAAAAACCAGCTCAGCTCATGGTGGTGGGAACCAGAGCAGGTGGAGGGGAAGGGAGAGTGACCAGGGACAGATACAGTACCAAGGCCACACCCCCAGTGACCAACCTCATCTCTTCCAGCCATATCCCACTTCTGAACCTGCCTGCATTGCCTAACACATGAGTTTTGGGGAACACTTGAAATCTAAACTATCATACATACATTTCCTTCTTGAGAGAAATATCCCAGAGAATTGACAGGCATCAACCCTCCCGACTCTTGGCAAAAGATATTATGGAAAACAGCAATGAACACTCCAAGTCTCGCCTCCTGCTTCCCTCGGGACAACCCTGAGGTCTGGGAACCATTGAATGGCCTGGACCTCAGAAGCTTTGTCCTACTGTGCTTCCTGGAGATATGTGACCAGGTGTACTACCTTCAGATCTGATAGTGCCTGGGTTTAACTCCATTCTTTCTTCTCAGTTGACACATCTGTTGCCTCAATGGATGATCCTCTCTTTGCATTTCTTCTTTCCTTTCTCTCTTTCAAACTATCTCTTCATGCCACAAACACATTGTGACACCGTGTGTGTGTGTGTGTGTGTGTGTGTGTGTGTGTGTGTGTGTACCTGTGTGTGCTTTCTTATTTCTTGTTATTTCTTAGCCACAGTGACAGGATAACCAGCATTACATAGGCTCTGCCCACTCTTACTCAACCTGTCAAAATCTCCAGTTTTCATGAGCAATTAGTTACAGAAGTTCTCAGGAGGTGCTCTCAAGTTTCCGTGTCCCTAGTCCTCTCAGCCATGATGAGACCCCTGTATTTTCTTCCCCAAGCCTCTGTGAAGATGGCTTGGCTTTGCTCATGGAGGCCTGCAGATGTTTGCTGAGACAGTGCCAATTTGGGGCAAATGTCAGCCATGCAGTATGTCCAATGTCCCTCACTTTACCCTGATGCCAAAGTCAGACATTCTACTCCTTCCTCAGTCCCTTGAGACCTTTATGCAAGCTTCTCTTTCCATTCCCTTTCCTTAACTTCCTCTCTCTTCTCCTTACCTCTCAGGAGCAGGTCTTGGGGTCAGAAGGACTAGCCTAGGGGCTCTCTACATTTAAAATTCCATCCAGTTCTAAGAATCAACCTCACACAGGACAGGGGCACAGTCAGCAGCCCAGCTTGTTCACCTGGCCACCTGTTTCCTCACAAGGACCTGAGTCCTGCTGTCAGGTGGGCCCAGTCAACACACATGGGTAGAACAACTCCACAGGCAGGTCTAGCATCAGATACTGCACCTATAAATACGTGAGGGTGCACCGCTCACCCACAGCACCTGCTCCCAGGGCCTTTTCCTTTACCTGGGCCTTCAATCATTGAATGATTATTTGTTTAGCATCTGCTATATATAAGACATTAAACCTTGGGTAGCAAAAGATGTTTAGAACATAGTTATTGCCCTCAGAGGGCTTACAGTCTAGTAGTAGATATAAGAAGTTCACAAGTCATCATAATACAAAGCAAAACATGATATGCAAGAGGGACACAAAGTGTTTCTTGCATTCACACACACACAAAAAAATGAACTTATTAAATACTTTCTATAGCCCAGGCATTTGGAGGAGAGAGAGAGAGAGAGAGAGAGAGGCAAAATAGTATGTGGGTATGTATGTATACATACCCATACAATGTTTATAATATATACAGATGTTCCCAGACTTAGAATGGGGTTATGTTCCAATAAATTCATCATAAATTGAAAATAGGATATCCTAAATTGGAAATGTACCTAACCTATGGAACATCATAGCTTGGCCTAGCTTACCTTAAACAAATTAAGAAATATGTAATGTTAACCAGGCATAACATCCAATGCACCCCTATAATCTCAGTACTTGGGAGGCTAAGACAGGAGGATTGCAGATTTGCAGTCAGCCTTGGCAACCTCGTGAGACTCTCTACAACTTAGTGAGCCCTTGTTTCAAGATTTTAAAAAAATTAAAAATAGGGCTAAGGATGTGGCTCAGAAATAGAGTGGCCCTGGGTTCAAGCCCCAGTACCATGAAGAAAGAGAAAGAAAGGAAGAAGGAAAGAAAAGAAAAACTGGGTGTGGTGGTGCATGCCTGTAATCCCAGTACTTGGGACCCTGAGACAGGAGAGTCACAGGTTTGAGACTAGCCCCAGCAACTTAACTAAACCCTTAGCAACTAAGCAAGACCCTGTTTAAAAACAAAAAACTAAAAGGGCAGCGGTTATAGCTAGGAGGTAGAATGCCTCTGGGTTTAATCTCCAGTAAGAAAGTAGTATCAGTCCCACATTATAACATTAACTTGAGAGAAAAGTTAACTTGCCTAAGTCACAGGATGAAGCGCAGAGGCACACCCAGATGTCTCTAGAGTTCATGCCCACCTTCCTCCTGTTGTTCCCTGGAGAGAGCAGGCTTAGCAAGGCACAGAAAGGCAAGGGATGATGGCCAGGGATTGCTTTTAATGTTGGATTTGGTGACACCTTCTATCTAGTATACAATCAGAAGGGAGAATTCTCTAGTTCTCTAGTTTTTCCAGCCTGGATAAGAAAAAGAATGAAGATTCCCCAGGTGATACTGATTCATAATCTGTTTGATAACACCTGCCACTTCTTCCAGGCAAAAACTATCTCTCAATTCAGACTTGCCCCTAGCTCAGATAGGGCTCCTTGCACTTTGCAATCTTATCAAAGACCTTATCAAATCTTCAATACAACCTCCGCACTGAGCAGGCCCAGTCCTGCCTGAAAAATGTCATGGGAGCCAGTATGGGGGGTCAGAGCATCTCATTCACCCCCACCCCACACCGACACACACTGTGCCTTTTCCCACGGTGGCTCGTCTGCCACCAATGTGGCATCCAGAACAAGCAGCAGCCAGATGTTCCATCAAGAATGGTCCCTCCCCACCTCCACAACAAGTTGAGTTAATTTCTGCCCCAGAAGGGATGGGAACGGCAAGTTTTTGCCAAAGCAAAATGAAATCAAAACATCCAATGTACTTCTTTGCCGGGCTGCATGTTCCTGGCTTGGCTTATATCACTTACATAACAGTGATAGTATTTATTAGAATAGTACAGAGAGTTTCAGAAAGGCCAGAAATGCCAGCCTGGAATTTGGTCCCCCTGAATCCAACACAGAAAGAAGGGGAAGGAAGAGTTGGTGTGTAGGGGTCAAGAATGGCTTTGGATTCCAGTCTCCAGACCCACACCACACCCTGCCTCACAGATAAGGAAATTTAGCAGCACAAGCAACAGTGGAAGAGGGGCTTCGAGACCAGGAAGGAGGAGCGGGTGCATTCTTCCTGGTACCCTTGGGATCCTCAGCCCTTTGAAGTTCTTCCTGACAAACCCATCTTTGGAGGGGAATGTGATTCATTCAATAAATAGCTACAGCTCAACTATTGGCTGAATACACAACTCCCAACTCCAGCACTCTCATGCCCAAGCCTAGAATAATTTGCTTTGAGATTGTCTGGGATTTTTGTTTGTTAGTTTGTTTTCTCTTTTGGGTCTACTCAATTTTGTCACTTTAAGGAATTTGCCCACAGGGAGCTAATTTTTATGTGACTCTTAATTTATTCTGTTTTATCTTTAACCGAGCTGTTCTCCATTTCTGGGTGACTTCTGTTGATTTCCATCAGTAGAGAGTGTTCTGCAGACCCTCTTTGACTCTGGCAACCTGGCAACACAGTCAATTCTCTCCAGGTTTCTGCAATGTGAAACTTTTTGGAATCCTTTCCCCCAATATGTTCTCCAAATCACTCACATGGGTGCCTCAGTGCTTCAAAAAGAAGGATGGGTCCTTACCAAGACCTTACAGTGAGCCTTCCTCAGGCCTACCTTCTTCCTTGAAATTTCTCTAGCCTCTTTGCTCCTCCCTCAACATCTTATTACACGGTAACCAACAACTGTGTTTTCTATCACAGGGACAGATAAAATTCCCAGTCATTGTGATGAGGTAGCCTAGGAAGCGGAAATTTAGGTAGGATGGTAATGGGAGGATGCAGAAAAATATAGTTTTTTTTTTTTTTTTTTAAATCAGGGGAGTTAAGCTAACTCCACCCCTTGGAAGTCCTTTGAGTTAAGCTAACTCCACCCCTTGGAAGTCCTTTGAGTTAAGCTAACTCCACCCCTTGGAAGTTTTTTTCTTAGGAAGCCTGCCTCACATGAGTTCCACGCCCCAATCTCAGGAAGTCCTGCCCACCACCTGCAACTTCCGGGCCCTATCTGACCACCTATTCGCCCACCTGAATCTGAGGAAGAGGAGGAGCGAAACCCTTAAAAGTCAGAGTCAAGATGCCGACTTCCTCTTCTTCACTGGAGGCGTGCAGCGTGCCCTTCTCCTCCATGCCTTACCCGCTTCCCGCTCCTTGCCTTCCCTTCCCCTTTCTCCCAGTTTCCCTTTAAGTTCTTAAAATAAACCTGCCTATGTTGTTTCTGACTGGCACGTGTTAAAATTCTTTTTTCCACGAGCCAAGGACCTACGGATTTGGGGTTCACCATACCCCATAACACTTGGGCATGGTGACATACAGCTTAATCCTATTACTGGGGAGGCTGAGACAAGAGGAACACAGGTTAGAAGCCAATCTTGGCAATTTAGCAAGACCTTCAGCAACTTAGCAAGACCCTGTTTCAAAATAAAAAGGACTGGTAGTAACTCAGAAGGTGTAACTCAGAAGTTGAATGCCTATGGGTTCAATTCCCAGTATCCCAAATAAATAAATGAATAAGCCCAATACTTATTTTGCCAATGAGACTGTTATGGATGAATTCCTTCCCCATCTTTTCCCTTTTCATTCATTTTCTTTGCATTTTCAACTATTCTATGGGCTTCCAATTGAGATCTACTCCTGCTCCCTGGGATTTTGCAATTCATCACCTGCCTGCACCAGTGTCTATCACCTTGTTATCAAAAAGATCTTAAACAGGACAAATTTCATTATGCCCACACCAATGAAATCTAATTTCTCCTTTTCCATTCAACAGTAATATCTATTGAGTACTTACTATGTTCCAAGCAGTGGTCTCACAAATTAAAGTCCAAATTCCGACAGAGCTATGTACTAGATACAGATCAACAATTCACAAATAGAGAAAAAAACAATAAGCAGAGAAGAAAATAATGCAGATGAAACCAGTGATGGATGGGGCTGGATTCAGCCTTCCCCCAGCCTTGTTAGCTTCACATTCATCCGATGCCCAAGCTTCTCACTCACTTGGCAGCAGAGATAGCCACCTTGGCACATCTACTATCAAATCTTAAATACTGACAATAGTGGTCTCCACCCTGGGAGAAGAAAACAAGAAAGGTTGTCTGTTGTGAAGTGCTGGGTGGGGTGGCACATGAAGCTTGCTAAACAAAGGGCAACTAGAACAAAACGGACAGAGAAGGGAGACGTCACAGGCAAAGGCCACATCCTTGGCTCTCACTGAGTGTGTGCTTCCTTCAGGCAACCTGTTGCAGGGTAAGCAATTGACCCTTGGACTGAGGAACTGCTCCAGGTTAAGAAAGACTTTACCTGAAAGGGACATGATGAATAAGTGACAGGGCTGGCTGAGGAAGGCAGGCTGAACTTGACAGTGACTGGTGACATCTGCTCTCTTTCCTGGGTTTCCTCTCTCCACACTGACTCCAATTCATCTGATCTATGGGCCAACCTGAAAGTGAAAAAGACCTCATTGGGCGTCCCAGATCCAGGCGCCCGGAGCCCACAGATAAACAGACCATTCTCTGTACTTAAGGTAGATGATGCTGAGGTGCAGTCTACCATTTCTCAGAGTCCCCAGTAGGACTGACCCAGTTTCCCACAGCAATGACCAGCTCAAGAAACACACCCTGTCTTTCCCTCTTTCCCTGTTCAATCTCCCCATCCTGATTCCTATTCATTGGAATCATTCCCAAAATAATTACCTTCACAAAGCCTTTATATCAGACTCAGGGTTTTGAAAGAATTCTAGCAAATACAATCACACTATCTACTCATTAGTCTTTTCTTTTAGATTCTATCCCCAATATTACATTATTTATATATGAATATATAGATGTAAATTATCATAATCTCTCCTCTTCAGGTCTCCTTCAAGTTAGGAAGTCTTAATCATTGCAAACAGATAATCCCGTAGTTTTCCTACCAAGAATCTCTGGAACTGCTCTTTTGGTATGTGTTTGGCTCCAGCTTGGCCAAGCAGATCATTACTGTGTTTTTATATGTAAGCGAAATCCAGGAAGCACATCACTTGCTACAGAAGTTCTCTTTGATCAGTAATGTTTACACTGACTCCTCTATATGTAACCAGCCACGTGGTGGAGACTAGATTGTAAATGTTTTCAAGTTGGCAAACTGTCATTGGGAAGTTACAATCAACTTCTGTTTTCTAGGGTATATACTGTCCTTAAATTTGGGAAAGACCACATTTTTGGGGATACTGGAAATTCAACCCAGGGGCTTTTTCTACCTCTAAGCTACATTACTAGGCCTTTTTATTTTTTATTTTTAAACAGGGGCTAAGTTTCTGAAGCTGGACTCAAAACTGAGATCCTCTTGCCTCAGCCTCACAAGTACTGTGATTGAAGGCACTACCATCTCTAGCTCCTAGAAGACCAGTGTGTGTGTGTGTGTGTGTGTGTGTGTGTGTGTGTGTGTGTGTGTGTGTGTCTGCAGATTGAACCCAGAGACATTCTACATCTGAGCTATAGCCCCAGCCTTTTTTTTTTTAAACAGGGTCTCACTAAGTTGCTGAGGGTCTCATTAAATTGCCAAAAATCTGTAATTCTCCTTGTCTCAGCCTCCCAAGTACTGAGATTACAGGCACACACCACCAGGCCCAGCCTAGACCACATTTTGATTACTTTTTTTTTTTTTTTTTTTGGTGATACTGGGAATTTAACCCAAGGGCATTCTACCTCCAAGCTAACCCCTAGCCCTTTTTATTTTTTATTTTGACACAAGGTCTTGCTAAGTTGCTAAGGCTGGTCCCCAGACTGTGATCCTTCTATATAAACCACCCAAGTGCTGGGATTATAGGGGTTCACCACCACACCTGATTTGATGAGCATGTTAATAATGCGTCCTACTTTAATCTCAATACTTGGAAGGCTGAGACAAGAGGATCCAAGGTTTGAGGCCAGCCTTAGCAATGCAGCAACTTAATAAGACCCTGTTTCAAAATAAAAAATGTCTGGGTGTACATCTTGGAGGTAGAATGCCCCTAGATTAAATCCCTAGTACAATAATAATAATAATAATAATAATAATAATAATAATAATAATAATACTGATGCTGAGGCACCTACCAGACCCCTAACCCTCCTCTATATATTTTAGCTCCCTTTATATTGACCAAGCATTACATATGTATGCTTCAGATTGAGATGTTAAATATTCTCATTGGACATGAAAATTGAGTATAACTAGCAAAAGCATAAACCTGAAACATAAGTTTTTCTGATTTCCTCAATCTAGATTTTAACTGTCTTATACTAAACTTTTTTATTTGTCCTTGGGAAAAAGCAGACAGATAACAGCTTGGAGAAGTGGACAAAAGGTGGCAGAGAATAGCCTGGCACAGTGACACATGTCTATAATCCCAGTACTTGGGTGGCTGAAACAGGAGGATCATAGGTTCAAGGCCAGCCAGCCTCAGCAACTTGGCAAAACCCTCAGCAACTTAGCAAGATGCTGTTACAAAATAAACAGGGCTGGGGGTGTAGCTTGGAGGTAGAACACCTACAGGTTCAATCTTGTACCAAAAAAAGGAAAAAAAATGTGGAGAGAAATTGGAATTGCCCAGCTAGAATGGGAGGACTTGGGCAACAGCTTCCTTAAGGAGGAAATGCTAACAGAACATTGAAATCCGTAGTGCCGGTAGGAATAGACTTAGACTATGGTTATATGGGCATGAATAACTTCTGAAGGCTGGAGATATGGGACATTGTAATTAGCCATTATTTCTAATACTCCACACTTCTCTCCCCAACTCCTTTCTCTTTCCTTCCTTATGAGGCCAGGGAGAAGTTAAGGATCTACTAATTCAGAGAAAATACCACCTCGTCTTATGTTTTATAGGTATTTAGTAAATATTTGTTGAGCAAATAGATGAAATAGATCAGTCTCCCTCTACCAGCACAATACCATATGAATACTGAACAAGACATAAAAAGGAGAGAAAAATAATTCTTTTCAAACCATTTCTTAATTTCTCAGCAGGCTCCGATTACCACTAATACCTTGGTATTTACATCAGTGATAGAAAGGGAGGGCAAGGGTAATGGGAAGAGATAAGTGTTAATGCATTTGGGGATGTTGGCTAAGTAAAATGATAGGACTTTGTTATTACTAGAAGTTTCCTTTAAATTATGGAAATTCTTAGACTTTCATGTGTTAATAAATACCACTAGAGTATATACTATGTAGTGTTTCTATATGTATTGAATCATGACCTTTTATAAAAGAAGTACCTTGCACAGGACACAGTGGTGCACACCTGTAATCCCAGCACTTGGGAGGCTGAGACAAGAGGATCCCAGGTTTGAGGCCAGCCTCAGAAACTTAGCAAGATCCTGTCTTCAAATAAAAAATAAATAGACTAGGGGTGTAACTCAGAGGTAGAATGCCTTTGGATCCAATCTCCAGTACCAAAAAGAAGGAGGAAGAGGAGGAGGAGGAAGAGGAGGAGGAGGAGGAG
>PVLC010019852.1:0-30004 GCA_004027655.1 Graphiurus murinus | reverse complement strand
AAAGTCAATATAATTCACCATTTTAATAAAAGAAAACATAAATGATCATTTTAATAATGCATTACACAATATATAATTTAAAAAGACTCAGTAAATTAAGGATAAAAGGTAACTTAAAATTTTATGATGGTTATCTGAGTAAAACTAATAGTAAACATTATACTCAATGGAGAAATGCTGAAAGTTTTTCTTTTGAGATGAGGAATGTGATAAAGATGTCATTTCTCCTATGTCTGCTCAACATTCTAAAGCAGGTCAGAGACAGTACAATATAAGAAAATTTAATACTGTAGGGTAAGAAAGAAATAAATACAAGCACCATTATTTTTTGGGATTGTGAAAAATCCAGAAAAATGCACTTGATGCATTGTTAGAATTTAATAAATGAACTTAGCAAGATTTATATATACTTGGGCACTCTGCAAAAACAATTTAATTTTTATGCGTGTAATGAGCAGAAAATAAAATTTAATTGAAAGTAGTTTTACAAAGCCATCAAAACAACTGAAAGTACCTAAGAGTAAGTGTAAAAAAAAAAGTATTGGGTCTCTGTACCGGAAACTATAATTCATTCTTTAAAATAATATTAAAGAACATCTAAATATATGAAATCACATACCATATTCATGAATAGAATGAGCCACTATTATAGAGACAATAATAATACCCACAGTGATTTACAGATTAAATTCGTTCTAATAAAAATCATTAAAGGGTGTATTTATTTGTTTTTATTTATTTATTTGGCTCACGCCAAATTTGTATTGAAATACGAATGGTCAGGAATGGTGTGACAATCTTGAAGAATTTACCATGTGTGGATTGATCATAAAGCCATAGCAACAAATTCAACATGCTTTTGGCTCAAGGATAGTTATAGAGATCAATAGAGAGAAATGAAGCTCAGAAACAGACCCTGCATTCATGACCTTGATTTATAGAAAAAAGAAGCACTGTAGTGTAGTTGATAATAAAAGCCTTTTCAATAAGATGGTGCTGAGTCAACTGATAATCTACATAGAAATAAATGAACATTGTCCCTCTACCTCTCATATACAAAAGCCTCATATACAAAAAAAGACTACTTTTCAAGTAGATAACAGAACTAAAGAAAAATTATAAGGCAAAATGGTTTCTAGGAAATATAGAGATATAGCTCCAAATTTTAAGTAGGGGAACTTTGTTAAATAAAGCACAAGAAATACTTAATACACAGCACAAAATGGACTACATTACAATTAAGAATTTATATCCATCAAAATACCTTGATTAAGAGCCAGGCGTGGTGGCACATGCTTGTAATCCCAGCATTCGGGAGGCTGAGACCAGAGGATCCGGGTTCGCGGCCAGCCTCAGCTACCTAGTGAGGTACTCGGCAACTTAGTGAGACTTGGTTTCAAAATAAAGAATAAAAAATAGGGCTGGGGGTGTAGCTTGGAGGTAGAATGCCCCTGAGTTCAATCCCCAGTACCGAAAAACAAAACAAAACAAAACAAACAAACAAACAAAAACCTTGATTAAGAAAGTAAAAGCATCATCTCCTCTTGGGAGAGAGAATCTGCAACATAAATAAATTTTACCCTACATGTGAAAATATTAAAAATTTTCTTTTCAATAAAGACAACACAATAGAAAAATAGGGATTTTATAAATTTATATATCCCAGTGGCCTATAAACAGATGAAAGAGTGCTTCATTGCGTTATTTTCAGAGAACACCAATGACTTGCCCCTACTGATCTACCACAATTGCTAAAATGGAAATTCCAACCATTGGTAATTCCAACCATTGGTAAGGATGTAGAGGGACTGGCACTCTCATGTTTTGGTTTGGGAAGAAGAAGTTGCTACAATTGCAACCTATGACCCAGTAATGCCATTCTTGGGTTTATATCCAATAGAACTGGGCACTTAAAATATGTGCAAAGAAGCTTACATTACTTTATTAGTTCTGTTTTTCTTTTTTTCTTTTTTTTGCAGTACTGGGGATTGAATTCAGGGGCGTTCTACCTCCAAGCTATACCCCCAGCCCTAATTTTTATTCTTTATTTTGAAACAGGGTCTCACTAAGTTGCGGAGTGCCTCACTAGGTAGCTGAGGCTGGCCTCGAACCCGGATCCTCCAGTCTCAGCCTCCCGAATGCTGGGATTACAAGCGTGCGCCACCACGCCCGGCTCTTAGTTCTGTTTTTCTATGCAGCATACCACCCCTCAAACGTAGCAGTTTAAAATAATAAATATTTGTCATCTTAGAGTTTCTGTGATTGAGGAATCTGTGTGCAGTGTAATTGAATGAGGATCCATTTAATTTGCTGGTCACCTCTAAGGCTGGATTGTCTTCCCAGAAGGCTAAGCACAGGGAGGATCTGCTTCTCACTTCGCTCTCAGGATTGTTGACGAGACTCAGTTCCCTGTGGCCTTTTGTCCAGAGGCTGCCCTCATTTTCTTGTTCCATGACCCTATCCACAGGGCAGTTCACACCAGAGCAGCTGGCTGTCCTCAGCAAGTGAACCAGCAAGAGAGAGCAACACAAATGCCACAGTCCTTTGGGAGGGAATCATTGGTCAGGAAGCAGCGATCATTAGCATTCATCTCAAAGACCACTGACCATATGACATCATTCAAAAGGATAAAATTGGGAAAAAGCCAGTGGGATTAATACATTGTGTGGTTACCATAATACCAAAGCCAAATAAAGACAGCTCAAAAAAAAAAAAAAAAAACAAAAACAAAAAACTATAGGCCTGTATCATTGATGAACTTTGATGAACTTAGATGCAAAACTGCTAAACAAAATACTAGCAATGCGAATTTAAAACCACATCAAGAAAATCATACACCATGACCAAATTGGGTTCATCCCAGCAGAATATTAAAACATGATTGAAGTGAACAAACCATCTCTGTGCAGGATAGCATGGAATGACTCCCATGAATATAACACTGGGAAAAGAAGCCAGAAATAAGTCATACTGTATCATGCTCTAAATAAATTGCAAAAATGGGCCCAACTTACCTAAAATGTTTATCCTTTGGAGGTGGGGGGTGGATCCATCATCACTGGGTGAAGGTGTGTGAAGAGGTATATCTGAATCCTGACTTTATTCTGCTTCTTGATCAGTGTGGTGGTTGGTTCTAGGTGTGTCTTCATTTCGTGATAATTCACTGAGCTGTATACATACGATACATGTACTTCTTTTGCTGTTTCTCATTCTCTCTCTTTATATACATATATAGTCTGTATATATGTAAAAAGTATTTAAAATTGATATCTATATTAATACATATTATTGATATATGTTATTTCAATAAAATGCATATATTATTTTTAAAGTAGTTATTTAAAATTGACCATATGATAATGCAGAAGAGATTGTTGCTTGAGGTCTAAGACATCATTGCATCTGATGTTTTTGTCTTTTAGGTCAGGTTACTCATGGATGACTAGATTTAATTGGACTTTGATTACTGAATTGGCATTGAATCTACAGTATTTTGTCTCTTGGCTTATTATTTCCTCTTTACCAGTACCTCCAAAAAATTCCCAAGTATTTTAAACATTGTGATTAAAAGCTATCATAAGACTGAATGTTTTTTCAGAAATAAAGTGTTGCAGATATAATTTCTATGCAGCTACTTTCAAAAAAGAAAGTGGGAAGAGCCAGAGATGAAAGGATATGTATCCCTGGTGAAGAAATGAACAGAAAGGGCAGGAGTAATGATTCTTAAGCAGGGGAAGATTTAAGACTCCATCATGAAGAAAGCAAGGCCCTAGAGGTACTTGGAGTCTACAAAAACTTGAGATACAATGAGAATGGAGTGTGGTCAGAGTGAGCTAAGCAATATGGAGTAAATGAAGTAGGTAGCGTGCCAGAAACAATTAAAAATAAGGGTAGAAGAGATGTGAAGGACAAGAGAACTTAATCTGCAGATTGACCAAATTACATTGTTGGAGAAGGAAATCTCAATTCTGAGGGTGTTGAAAGGTGACGAGGGAAAGGCTTTTGCCTGAACTCATCTCAGAGGGAGAAAGACCTTGGCTACACAGGAAGGAAAGGTTTCTTTGGGATGAAGAAACCATAAGCCTTAGTGATACAGGAGGGGTGTGAGTAAATGAGAAAGGGTGATGCCTTTCTCAGGGGCTATGGCCCTTCAGGGTAGACTAAATCAGTAATGTGGCAGAGCAGTGTCTCGTTAACTAGATAATATAAAATGCTCTGGCTGGTATTAACTTTGCATTACTACGATGAAATACCAGAGACAACTGATTTTTATAAAAAAGTGTTATTTAGCTCACAGTTTGGAGGCTGAAAATCCCAAGGGCATCGCACAGGCTCAGTGGCTACCACTTGGCACCACGGTCTCCTGGCACCGCATGTGTAAGAGAAAGCAAGAGATTCCATCTTAAGCCGGGAGGGTAGCATAGAGACAGAGGCCAAACTCAGTCTCTACAATAGTCTTCTCACAAGAACTACCTTCCAAGAACAATATCCCCGATGACCCAAAAACCTCCCACCAGACCCCACTGCACAAAGGTTCCACTATCTCCCAGTAGTACCCCATAGGGACAAAGCCTTTAGCCCATGGGCTTCTGGAGGACATTCAACATTGAGGCCATACTGTCTGTGGTCATGCTACATTTTTAATATTCTGAGGGTGCTGCACAAAGTTATTCAAGTTACTATTAGAGAGAGTTTTCCACTTAATGGCCTTCCCCTAGGGCAATACATTTCATGACTGTTTGGGGGCTAGTTAGAAACTCCACAGATTTGTCAGACCCTTGCTTTGACAACCACAAGCTTGAAATATGAGTCAGCTTTCTATCAGTGTGATTTCTCCAGAAACCATTGCATATTGATAGAGTCTACACTCCCTCTATCAGCACACAGATATTTCTTGTCTGTGTGACTACTCTGTTATCTGAGGAGATTTATTCAAGTACCAAGGTGATAATATTCTTGAATTGGTACAAATATTGAATTAAACGAATCAATCAACTGTATTCGCTGAGAAACTTGAGTTAGAACAAGCAATTGATAGAGCTTTCAAGGTCTCTATGGTATTACACATTTCATATACATATTTCATAAAGGAGAAATATTACACAAGCTTAAAATATATTTTGTGAGAAGGGAACGTTTTCCTAACACTCTTCTCCAAAGATCCTTGGTTAGAAGTACTGCAAAATATTGGGCTTAGTCATATGTAGGCTAAGAGTAAATAGGAATACTGAAATAAGCCAATGGCCAAGATGTCTGTTGCACCTGGGGCACTTTGAGTGCAGTCTGATTCTTTATTAGATCCATTTAATAGCTAGTATCAAACATTATTTTACATATATGCCTTTAAATGATTGTTTTCTAGTAGGTCTTGCAGAACCATGACTGTCAAATCCTCTGGCAGGCTCCTATTTACAATCTTGCCTTGAACAGAGAGACTCATTTGATTTTTATTCTTATCACAAGAAGAGGAGACACCAACAATGGTCAGTTCTGCCAAGCAGACATCTACAGGAAAAGTCTTTTTATAATGTCCATTCATATACATTCTTCTCTTCTCTTCTTTTCTCCCCTCCCTTCCTCTTCCCTCCCCTTTCCTCCCCTCCCCTTCCTTCCTCCCTTCCTTTTTTTTTCTTTGTTAGATGCTTAAAGTACTCAGGAAAAGCCTCTTCTTGCTTGTTAAGAAGTTGATATTTCAGCTCCCTTATTCTTACATTGACTTCTTCTTTGAGCATTTAAAGCTGGATGCAAATGGTAGTTACATCACTTGAAGTTGGAGTTGGGAGTCTATCATTCTGCCTGAGCAACTTGTTTGAGCTTGATTATACCTGATGGAAAGTAAATCTCACTGGTGAAAATCTGAATTCTACCTGTGGACATACGTTGTGTGCCTGATACCCAATCCACATTGCCAAGCCCTGGAAGAACACAGAGGAATGAGAGATATGGTCCTGTGCTCAGAGATCATGAAAATATGCACACACACACACACACACACACACACACACACACACACACACACACACACCAAAATAAAATGCAAGGCAATATGTACAGGAAAATACAGAAAGTTAAAAGGAGATA
Source organism: Graphiurus murinus (assembly GCA_004027655.1). Lineage (NCBI taxonomy): Eukaryota > Metazoa > Chordata > Mammalia > Rodentia > Gliridae > Graphiurus > Graphiurus murinus. The sequence goes on along the minus strand of PVLC010019852.1, from coordinate 23,923 downwards.
AAAGGCTTATCAGTATGCAAAAGGGAGAAATCCCTGCCAGCTCTGGTTCTGAGTGAAGGTTTAATGGAATCAACACTTGAACAAGACCATGCAATGGGTAGGATTTGAATGGGCAGTGAGAATAGAAAGCATGAACTTCAGCTACGGTGGGGGGTACATGACTATTCTACAAAATGCTTTTTCCAGTATAGAGTTCTGTAGATGTAGTGTCTTTTTTTTTTTTTTTTTTTACCAAATCAAAGCATTTGAAACTTGCTCAAAGGACAGCAGGTGGTTTGAGCTTTGGAGCAGAGTGCAAGTTAGTTGGCTAAGGAGAGACATAAGGCTGGATTCAGGCCATAGCCTGAGCCTGCAGACCTTAGTCTGAGTTAAGAGGTGTGAAAGCCATGCCAGGCGTGGTGGCGCATGCTTATAATCCCGGCATTTGAGAGGCTGAGATCGGAGGACCCAGGTTTGCGGCCACCCTCAGCTACATAGTGAGGCACTCCGCAACTTAGTGAAACCCTGTTCCAAAATAAAGAATAAAAAATAGGGCGGGGGGTGTAGCTCGGTGGTAGATGCCCCTGAGTTCAATCCCCAGTACCAAAAAAACAAAAAAGGAAAAAGAAAGTCACTGTGAGGGCAACAGGAGACTTACAGATGCCATTTCTGGCTGGAAAGAATGGAAAGTCTCGTCCAAGAGACTGCTTCAGGGATTTATCCAGGTAACTGTGACCTGAGGACTGGTCTCTGAGCTAGCAAGTTGCAGGGGGTTAATGGGAGAAACACATGGTTTTTGGACATATTAAAAAAGAAGACTCTAAGAGAGTTGGTGACTGTTCATGTGTGGGTAAGATAAGGGATGGGGACAAATGAAAGTTGACTCCCAACTCTTGGTCTTGGGGAAATAGATATCAAGTGGTGACATTCATAGAGTCAGGGAACACAAAGGGAAAATGGCATAGGAGAAGAAGGACCAACAAGATTTTTTTCAGATAGACTGAGTTCTAGGCATGGAAATATTTATTAAGAAATTTAGGATGATGACTAAGAATACTGGTTCTGAAGCCAAAATGCTAAGATTCAAATGCCGATCTCTTCATATGCTAATCTATGTGGCCACGGAAGATTAACTCAATCACCATTGGCCTGAGTTTCCTTATGTAAAATGAGAACAATAATTCCCATTTTTTGAAGTCCTGGCAAATAATAAGTGCCCAACAGAAACTGGTACAGTCATTGTTAGGCGTGGGAAAGCTTATCTGGAGCCCCAAAGAGAAGAAATTAGGCCCAGCAATGTAGATTGGTGAGCTACTTTTGTAGAGCTTGATGTTGACCAAAGCCATGGAAAGAGAGGAAATCAGCTGAGGGATGTGCAGGATCAGACAGAAAAGGTGGCAAGCTGAACCCAGGGAGCCCCAACATTTTGGGAGCCTGGAAAAGTGCAGAGAAGGTAAGGTCACCATGCTCCAAGTGTGTGCTTCTCATGCTCACCCAGACTTAATACACAACATTGGGACCACTCATGACGCTACTGGAGTCCAGATGTCTAGCTTGTCTCTGACACTGTAGGTACACACCCAGCACCCTGCCATGCAGAAGCAGCCTCAGGTTTTCAGTCTCCAGTGCTGATAATTATAGTCTTCAAGTTGCTGGGGACTCGATGTGGTTGTCAAGGCATTACAGCTGGATGGCTGGCATTGGGCCTGTGTGTTGCCTATCAGACCTGGGATTTGTACCTTGTGCTTGGTGCCTGTGTGTTGCCCTGATAGCCTGGGTGTGCTGTGCTACACCTGTGTGTGCTGTGAGAGTTATGCTTGCACCCTGCACATCATGTGTGAGCACCACTCAGATGTGCTTTGGGAGATAAATTCCTCTTTGGCTTTAATGGAGTTCCTTTTAAAAAAATATGTCCTCCATGGAGTTTAATGTCCAGTACCATAAAAAAATCACTAAGATTGTAAATTGTAGGCTCTGTGTATTTTATCACAATTAAAAAAATCGTTAAACTTTTTGTTTATTGCCCGGGGCATTTGGAATTCTTTGACTACAGCATGAGTTGCTCCAGAATTAGTAGCTGGAGATCCAGAACCAGATCCTTTGAGTTGAGCACAGTTTGTGTCTTTCGAGGCTTCCTTTTTAAAGCTGCTATCTTCTGTCTTCTAACCTGTGCATCTTTCTCAGATTTTCCTTTCTATATAAGATTGGGCTTTATTCATTTTATTATAATGAATCCATTAGCTATTTATTTATTTACCTATTTTAGATGGGATCTCCACTATGTTGCCCAGGCTAGTCTTGAACTCCTAGACTCAAGGGATCCTTCTGCCTCAGCCTGCTGAGTAACTGGGACTACAGGTGTGCACCACTGTATCAGGCCAAGGAGCTATTTATTCTTTTGACAGAATCCACAAGGCATCCTCAGTGAGCACTCAAGCCTGATGCTCTCAGGACTTTACAGGTATTTACTCACTGCTACTGAAATTCTCATCATCATTAGCTATTTTTTAAGTCACCAGCTCATTATGTTCTTTTGGGAAACTGAGCATCTCTGCTTCTGTTCTCTAACCAGCCACAAAAACACTTTATTGATCAGAAGTCTGCAGATCTAAACATGTAGCCATTTAGTATATAATAGCCCTAAATTGAAAATTCATTTTAGATTTTTCAGAAATAAGTGAAATATATTTGCACTTCTTAAAAGTATGCACAGAAAGTATTATTTATGGGTAATATTTTTGTTTTCTGAATTTCTATTTGTTCTTGATCTTTGGTTTCTCTCTTTATACAAATACAGTCTTTATCATGACCCATCAGGCTTGCTACTTTGATGTGGAACAGAGAATCCTACAGGAAAATGTTCGCTTACCCAGCTCTGTTGTGCAGAACTGGCACGGGCTCGGGCAGGCTAGACATCTGCCTACAGGAAGTGCCTGGTAGACCTTGGGCAGGGTTTCCCAAACTCCCAGAAGAGGTTAGGATAACTTTTTGAAGAGTTTCCTTTCTTAATTTCACATTCCCAAGTTCTCACTCCTCCTCTGAAGTAAACTACACACACATTCACCACCTCCTGTGTCCCATGGTGAATGTGGATGATGACAGTGTGGCATTGGTTAATCATATAAGGTAACAACACAAAGAATGTGCTTAATAAACAGTCATTCCATATCCTCCTTTGCTAATTCCATCATGTGATGTGCATGTTATATTTTATGCAGTGAATTTGTTTGAACGCTGCATAAGTAATATCAAATTTAAAAGAGAGAATTCGATACAAATAATCATTTTAGTCCTGCAGTAATGTATTTAATGATAACATTTTAGAAAATTCAAGAAATATCACACCCAGTAAAATGAACCTTATAGGGTTAAGGATACCAAGAAAACTCAAGAACCATTTTAAGATTTTCCACCAACTCCTCACCTTCATTTTCCTACCCCTTCTGTGGGTAGTTCTTCTCTGCCCTTTCTTTTCATCTTTTTCCCTTTCTTCTTCTTTTCACTCTTTAATTTATATTAAGGGAGAGAAATAGAGGGAAAGAAGGGCAAGGGGATCAAAGAGCTGGGACAAGATTTAAAGAAGACCAATATCTTCGCCTCTGTTGACCCTCCCCTGCCCCTTAGAATATACTCAGCAGAGTCTGGAACAAAGAAAAAAGACATTTATTCAAGGATCATAAGGAATGAAAACCCAAGAACACAGACACAAGGAGTCTTGTGCCTATCATCTGATATTTAAGAAAATGGAGACCACATTGAAAGTTTAAAACCACAAAAAGGGAGGGTGATTATATCATTGATTTGTCAGGATTTGGGATGGGTGGTGGCAATGAGTAAGTAGCCTTGCTAGTTCAAGACTGGATACCTATTAATAGTCTCTGGGAGGTTTCTTAGAAAGAAAGGGGATGTTGCAGCTTAGTAGTCTTGCAGAAAATTATACTCAGTGGAGTGGTAGTTAGTTCCAAAATGTCAGCTTACATTCTGGTATGTGCCAACAGTAGAGTCAAAAGTCTAGATACAGACATATCTGAGTTCTAGTCTAACCCAAACCTCCTGGCTCCATTTTGAGCACTATAGGCCCAAATTACTCCCCTTTGAATATATTTCTTGACATCTCTCAAGACAGAAGAAGATGGAAGTAAGAGATATTAAGGAGAGAAGAGAGCAAGTGTGTGCTTTGCTGAGTACCACATTGTGAGAAGAGAGAGACCACATCAAAGTTGTTTAAAAAAAATATTTTTTGAAATAGAAGACCTTTCTCCCCAGAAAATAAGACAAACAGAAATAGCTAGGGGAGGATTAGGGCAGCAGATGACAGGAGAGCTTTGTTTCCTTGGAAAAAGAAGGTACCACATACCAACCTGGCATACTCCTTCATTGCCCTGGGCTAGGCCAGCTGCTGGGTAAAGTACTACCTGTTGTAGTAGAGAATTGTGCCATTTTCCTCACATTTGCCCTTTGAAATCTAGGTTTCTCATCACAGCTGCCATCTGGCATCTGGCATCTGGCATACTTCCTGTCATGCAGTTTCCCTATAAACACGGGTTAGGCTAAGCACAGCAAATGCTTCTCCCCAAAGAACACAGCATTCTTCTTTTCCCTCAGAAAGCAACTGGAAATGCAAGTGATATAGGAACGCATCACTAGCAGGCAGCCTGCTCTAGGGAAACTCAGATTTGCATAAAGGAGGAGAGTTCCTTTAAAAACTCAGTTCTTCTTGTATATATTAAATGTAAGAGAATTCACATATACACTCATATACAGGCATGCAGACAGAAATGTTAGTCTGTAGCTTACAAGGAACCAGCATCTTAGAATAACAAACATCTAGGGAAAAATGATTATATTTGAATCTGAATTTGTCAGGGCTGTGCATTTCCTGTCTAATTCTCTTCTTTTTTCCCTGTCATTCCTTACTAATTTATGAATTAGTAATATATATATGTATATATATATATAATCTTTGAGAACCTATATATATTATACATTATATATGTATATTATATATATGTATATATAATTTTTGAGAACTTTCTATGTGTCCAGCACTATGATGATTGATATTATTTGGTTGACAATGAAATTTGAAGAATGGTCTCCATCCTGGGAAATTTTGGACAAGGAAATAGGCATGCACATAATTAAACAGTAAATCCTATAGTGTTCAAGAGAAAGGAAGATTTTTTACCTTATTTTCTAGTTTACAAATCAGCCCATTCTTTGTCTTGTGATTTTACCTTTCAGAAGACTTTCTGGAACCTGCTTGGTAAGCTCGGTAACGCCTCTGAACTATTTGTTTGTTTGTGATATTTAATTCTAACTTATCTAACTAGAAAGACTGTACCTAGAAAGTTATATTCTAGATTATTTGTTGTACCCCATACTTTGTGTAGGCCATAGAGATGAGAGCTACGTGGATGACAATGGAACTCAACACTGTGTTAAACAATGATTCTGCTTCAGGTGCTGTACTAAGTCGTGGTACATGGGCATTTAAGGAGCTTAGAATGTTCTAGAAAGAATGGATGTGGATGCAGCACATGTGCACAAAGTAGGGAGAAATTATTTCTGGGAATGAGCAAGACATTATGGAAGAGAGGTTGGTAGGCTAATGGATCATTTTTAAAAAAGGGAAGATAGCAAGATGAAGAAGAAAGAATGGGGATATTTATAGGGCTGAAATAAATTCATAGATAAAGCCTGAGTGGCATTGCTTGGGCGATGGGGTAAGTGTTTGTTGTCCCTTTATGTTGACCTTAGTGGAAACTTTGCTAATATTTGTATATCTTTCTATTTTAGTCTCCAGTTCTCTTGTAAGCAAGGTATTTAAAGGAGGCTATTTCCAGCAGCCTGTTTGGAGACAAAAGGCTGGCAGCTGGCATGATAATGAACCCATTTCAATAGAATAAATCCCATTACTATTAATATTAAGCAGCCACAGAATGATTCATGAAGTTCTTTTCAAAATTCAGAAAGTGCTTAATCAAAAGGAGGAGGAGGAGAAAGAATAAATAGAAATCATGTCAGGGGTTGATTATTATGGTCTTTCTTTAAGTCAGTACTGCTGTTGCTCAGGCTGACTGAAGCTGAGGTGGGGTGCACTGATTATACTAAATAAAACTTTGCATTTGCATTTGGACTGATAGAGAAAAAAATCCAATTAAAGACCCTAAATATCCAGAGAGCTGATTGATCTTTTTGCAGGTCACACAGCTGCCCTAAGGAACATGACTTTTGTGGTCAGGTTTTTGTATATGTGAACTTTGTTTTAGCATGGTCCTCTCCATTCCTTGCTTTCACCTTTTCTTGCCCTTTGTTTCTTGAGAAACAGTCATCCCTGTTTTCTCTTATTACAAGGAAAGATTTTCAGGAAAGATGTTGATTAGCCCCATGTTATGCTTTGGATCTGAAATGGCCCCACAGGGTGTATGCTGAAGTCTCATTCGCTGTCTATGGTGTTATTAAGAGGTGGTACAACATTTAGGAGGTGGCGTTTAGCTGTAAGAAGCAAGTCACTGGGGGAAAATCACTCTCTCCTTTCTGGCCACTATGAGGAGAGCAACTTGGCTCCATCATGCTCTCTCTGCCATGATGGTCTGTCCTACCAGAAGCCAACAAGGGTGGAACCAAGAAACTATGGACTGAACCTCTGAAAGCATGAGCCAAAATTAATCTTTCCTCCTCTAAGTTGATTTTCCTCAGGCATTTTGTGACAGTGACAGAAATCTGACTAACACCCTAGGTAAGATTCAAAGGAGATTTCAAATAAAAGTTTCCATCATTAAAGGCTGGTCTCCTCGATGAAACATAAAACAGAAATTTGTAATAAGAATAAATAGGAAAGTAATCATTTTAGGCAGAAATGACAATAAGAAGGGGGCATACAGACAACTGTGTTACTTTATTTCCAGCGCAGGGCATAAGACTTATTTTTTCCCATCTGTTATCCGCCTACTTTTTTCCATCATTCTTTTGACTCTGTTCCTTGTAAGAGTTTCTATAAAGCTAAAAGTATGCCATTCAAAGGACCACCATGAGGTTTAAAGGATTCTATATGGTGCTGGAGATCACAGTAACTATTTTTATAGACACCACCCAAATCAAAACAAACCATATTACTATCTCTTTCTTGTTTCTTCAGCAAACTCACCCTTGAATTTAAGGTTGCATCTTGTTCTCAGAAATGTCAACCAAAATCTTCCCTCCCTGTTTCAGTTTACTTTTCTTCCTCCACCATCTGTGCCCTTTTAAGCGATGAATCCTGCTGCGTTAGTTACCTCTTACTGCATAAAGATTACCTCCTGACTTAATGGCTTTATCAACAAATATTTATTATTTTCATAGATTCTGTAGGTCAAGAGCCAGGTGGAGCTTAGCTCAGGATCTTTCACAAAGCTGCGATTAAAGTGTCTTCAGGGACTACAGTCATAGCAAAGCTCAACAGGGTGGCTCATATGCCCAGACTCACTCTCGTGGTGGTTGGCAGACCTGAGTAGAAGCTGCGTATTCATGGGAGTATTACTTCTTTGACATATAGCCTTTCCATAGAGTAGATCACAGTGTGGCAGCTGGCTTCCCTCAGTGAGGGAGAGAACAGGATAGACCATCCAAGATGGAAGTCATGGTCTCTTTGTGACTTCACCTCTGCAGTCAAATTTACTGTACTTTTGTCACATTCTATTTGTTAGAAATAGGTTCTCAGAGCCGAGTGTGGTGGCGCACGCTTGTAATCCCAGCATTTGGGAGGCTGAGACCAGAGGATACGGGTTCTTGGCCATCCTTAGTAACCTAGTGAGGCACTCCACAACTTAATGAGACCCTGTTTCAAAATAAAGAATAAAAAAAATAGGGCTGGGGTATAGCTTGGAGGTAGAATGCCCCTGAGTTCAATCCACAGTACCGAAAAAAAAAAAAAAAGAAATAGGTTTTCAGGGACACCCCACATTCAAGACAAAGCTGCCACATGAAGAAGGTGAGGATCATTGTAGGCTCTGTTAGAGGTGCCTACCATGTCTGCTGTGAGTTATTGCAAAATCATGTGCTCTAGGACAGAAGCTCTTTGAGGGCAAAGGCTAACCCTAAGCATATGCAGACTGTGGTTCCTCTCTTTTGGTCAGACTTTTTCAAAATACAAAGACTTTCCACATCATATCTGCATATCTATTTTGAGGTAGTCTCAGCCCAGCATCACCAGTGAAAATCCTTCTTTGGCTATCTCGTTAGATCTCTCCTCTCCTCCCCTCTCCTCCCCTCTCCTCCCCTCCCCTCCCCTTCCCTCCCCTCCTCTCTCCTCTTCTCTCCTCTCCTCTCCTCCATTGGTTGAATACTTGAGTTGTCCCTTCATATCTGCAGATTATATGTGACCCATTATAACCACCCTTGGCATCTCTGTTCCTTTATAAATCAACTCCCATTCCTACTTGTGATTTTCTTCCTGGGCCTCCACATGCTTCCTGAGATGTGAACTCTGTACTGGGGTGTGAACCAAGCAACTTTATTTGCACTGGTTCAGCTACATTCAAAGGGCTCAGACATTGCAAACAGAGTGTTCAGCAATATTTTTAAAAAGATTTTGCATTCTATTACCAACCTCCTACACCTGGGGAAAAAAAAAAAAACTTTCCTTCTCCTCCCCAAAGAACACAGCATTTCATTCCTATGTTTACTCTACTTCCACTCTGCACATCTCAAAACAGGTCACTTCCTTTGACCCACCGGCTGTTTTCTGAGTTCTTCCCCTGCTCTTTCTGTCTTTGTTCCATCTGTATAGGTTCTTTCTCTTTTGATTACTTGCCCATTTTCTCAATTCTTCATCACAAAAGGAAAAAGGAACTCTTTTGATAAAGGTAGGATTTTCAATACTGAAGGAATTAAGGAGTCAATAGAGATATATAGTAGCCCAGTGGGTAGCTGGAGCAGGCTCTGGAGAGGTTACGTGCATGTTGATATAAGTTTTCGTTGTGTAGCTTTTCACATTCTTTAGGAACTTGTAACTGGAGAGTCAGACCTAGTTAGGAGACTAGCCATATCTCTATTCTCTTCTCTTTCATTAAGGGCTGTCATTGATCCAGTCGGCTTTGGCTGTAGCTCCTGAGTCACAATATTGATAGGGTGGTCATTGAGCTAGCAAGGTTTGAAGGTAAGGCAGATTCCCTTAGAATTAAATGTAGCCAGGAGAGGTGATGAGTAACTCAAGCCAAGTGCATTCCTAATTATTATAGAATGAAGAAGCATCCTATGCATTTGAAATCCAACAGAGTGCAAACTCAGTGGGGTTCTATAAATGATGTGAACACATATAAGGGTAGAGTAACATCAGGAAAGTGTAATATTCAGGCAGCATGATGATCAGACTCCAAGTTTTGGAGAGCCTGTCTTCATGGAAAGGCTTAGTTATCAATATAGGACTAGAAGAATACAACCACTTCCAGACTTTCATACATTTCTTAAAACTTAATTTAATTTATTTATTTTTGGTACTTGAGATTGAATTCAGGGGCTTTCTACCTCTGAGCTACACCCTGATCCCTATTTTATTTTTCATTTTGAAACAGGGTCTTGCTAAGTTGTTGAGGATAACCTCAAACCTGCAATCCTTCTCTCTCAGCCTCTCAAGTACTAGGATTACAGGAGTACACCACCACACCTGTTTTTTTTTACATGCACTTTTGACATCAATAATCCAAAACAATGACTACTCTAAAATTCACCTAAATCAATAATAATATTAATATTTTCTTACTATGCACAAGACATTTTCACATATATTAATTCATTTGATCAGTCTAATAAGTCCATGGGGTGGTACATTGGTATACTCATTTTACCCATAAAAAACCCTGAAAGTTATAAAAGTTTAGTGTCTGGTTTAGGCACAGTACATAAATGGTGAAGTCAAACTCCAACAAAATATACATGTCTCCAGATGCTGTACTCATGCCCAATGCACTGCACTAGCGTAAAACATTAATATTGTAGGAACATCTAGATGACTACTTTTAAGGGACTTTAATACAATTGACAAATTATGTCTCTCAAGAAAAATTGATTCCCACCCTTTCAATTTGTATAGCTTCCGCCTCTCCTTTTCCCTCCTCCTCTGCCTCATTTTTCTCCTCCTCCTCCTTCTTATTCTTATTCTTTTGTGGCACTGTGTAATGAACCCAGGAGCATTCTACCTCTGAGTTACAACCCTAGTCATATTTTATTTATTATTTTTAAACAGATTCTCACTAGATTGCTGAAGACCTCCCTAAGTTACTGAGGCTGACCTTGAATCTGTGATCCTCCTGTTTCAGCCTCCCAAGTACTAGGATTACAGGTATGTGCCACCACATTTGGCAAGTGAATTTTTTTTTTCTTGGCAAGTAATTTTTTTTTCTGAGAAAATTCTATGGGATTGTAAGAGCTTGGTGAAAGGGCTTGGTGAAAGTAGGGGGATGTGCATGCAAGCTGGGGGTCTCCCATTTCTAGATGTGTGGCTTGGGGCCATGTCTTTTTTAAAATCTCTCTTATTTCTCTATCTAATGAGAGCAGATATATCTTGGACCGTGTGTGTCTTTGAAGAAATATACCAGTCTAAAAGGAGGACTTAATAAGTGGGAGCTATTAATTTTATTGCTGCTAAATAATTTCAGTTCTACCTCTAAATAACAGTTATGCCAAAGAAGCTTATAAAAGTCTATAAGGCTAGATCAACAGGGAAGCAAAAGACTTGGGTGGAAGAAGACATCCAAACATTTACCTGTAGGATACTAGATGCTCACATATCCTTGAGTAGCTGAGTGAAGAGCTGAGATTTTATGCATTTTATCTGGGGTGTAGACTAAGCCTCTATCTTTTTTATACTCATTCTTATACAACTAAAATTAATTCTTCCCATGAACTGTATAAAAGTGACATGAGGGTTTGTATTTTAAAGTGGGATGAGCTTCTCATTACAAACAAACCTCACATTTATCATTTAAGGACTAGACCCTTTTTATAATTTGTTGAAGAGCAGTTGATTCATGAATACTTTTTTCTGTCCAGAATCTATCTATATGCTGCATTCTTGAATATTTAACTATAAATATTCCAATTTGGGGGAAGTATTATAGTTATTTCCATGACAGAGAACTAAGAATAGGAAGATAGGACCCATGAATGTCAAATCCACAGTCTGTTGGGTGCCATTGGTGAGAGCTGTGGTAAGAGGTATAATTCTCTTATTTAGCTCACAAAGTTTCCCCTTCTCATTTCTATTCCTGCCTTCCCACACCTATCCTGCCTAAAAACAGAATTCCATGTAGATAATGTTCAGGTAGATTTTTTTTTTCCTATAGGACTTTTGACGGGGAACTGAAGTGTCAACTCTATTCTCAGACTAATAATGTAAGTACAGGGCAACTGGTTTTTCCATCTTGGCACATCTTTTCAAGCAGCAGACCTTGGAGAATGAGGGGCAGTGATTGAGTGAGGTTCCAGAGGTGAAAGCTGATAGTTCCTGCGCAGGAGGGGAAGCATTTAGATGACTACTGTTTTTATGGAACCCTGGATACTATAATGATGATATGTATGCCCATGGCCACTATCAGGACTCTCGGTATCACAATGAACTCAGGAGAAAGAAAACACAAGTTTTCTCTTTCCCATGAAAGGAAGGCTCGTTTGCCCTCACAAATCTGGGAGCTTTTCTTTCTTGGATTTAACTATATGAGAAGAACCCCAAAACAACATGACAACTTAGGGAAATGCTTCCAGAAGAGAAATTTGATTTTTACCTCATTAGAATGTTCAACATCATTAGCAATCAGAGAGATGCAAATCAAAACTATCCTGAGATTTCACCTAACCCCAATTAGAATGGCAATCATTAAAAACACAAACAACAACAAATACTGGTGAGGATGTGGAGAAGTGGGAACTCTAATACATTGTTGATGGGATTGCAAATTAGTGCAACCACTTTGGAAAACAGTATGGAGGATCCTCAGATGAATGGGAATGAATCTACCATATGATCCAGTAATACCACTTCTGGATATCTACCGAAGAGAACAGAAACCAAACTACCAGACTAATGCATGTGTATCTATGTTTATAGCTGCACAATTCACAATTGCCAAACTATGGAACCAGCCAAGATGTCCATCAACAGATGAATCGATTACAAAACTATGGGATATGTACACAATGGAATTTTACTCAGCTGTAAAGAAGACCAAAATCATCCCATTTGCAGGGAAATGGATAGAACTAGAAGACATTAAGCTGGGCGAGATTAGTCAGTCACAAGAAGTAAAAAATCAGATGCTCTTCTTAATATTCTGAAACTATGGAGAAAGTGGGTCATAGGAGGGACTATAGAAGAAAGAGAAACCTTAGATGAGCAAAGGAGGTGACCTAACTGAAGGTGGGAGAGAGAAACACCCTAATGCACATGATGTACATTCACAAACATATCAAGGTCAATCACTAAAGGGAACATGAGAAAGAGGGAGGGAGAGGGAGTGGGGTGGGAATTGCGGAAGGGCTAAATGAGAGATGTGTGCATGTAAGCCCTTACCAGCTTGTACCTCACAAAAGATGTATGATTACAATGCACCAGTAAAAATAAAAAAGGAGGGAAATCAGTGCCTCGACTTTATCTGCTTTGCTTTTAAGAGAAATGGGTCAGCAGCATCAGGCTTGCCATCCAGAAAGGACTGATCAATCCCAGCCACCAGGACTGTCTATTGACCCAGACACCTGAGGCATGGGTATGAGGGATCATGACACACACACACACACACACACACACACACACACACACACACACACACATTCTCAATCAAGGCATCTCTCCTATGGCTCACTTTACCATGCAAATTACCCATGAAGTATCCGGTAATCCACAAACACGACTCCATGTTACTCCTACTTTTTGAAATGGCATGACTACAAAGTGCGGCAAAAATAAAACAAGCCATCTCCATCAGTTGTGTGGGTGGGGTAGTGGCATCCTTGATGTTTAGAAATATGTGATTGGATTTCCTCTTCAAAGGAAGAAAGGACCCCTAGGCTAATTGCACATTGCTACTTGCTCTGAGTTTCTTTGCTTTACAGCTCTCACCCAGCTGTGGCGAAATGGAGTGATATTCTCATATGCACCACACAGTTAAGAATGATTTACACGCCTGTTGCTGCATCAGTGACAAACAGTCACTGCATCTGTCTGGTGGGATACAATTTTTTTAAGTTTTTATAAGTACTGTTCCAGGTTGGCAGTGATACGGACATGGTGAGAAGCCCGGCTCATCTAATGGGGAGTTTTCATGATTGTGCTGACACCACACTCCACATCCTATGCAGTTTTCAAAAGGAGCATTTGAATAGGAGTCTGTTTATTTGTCCTCTTGGAAGTTTCAAGCTGTTAGGCATATGTTGTGCTGCAGTATAAAAGTAAGCCTGCCCAGAGACAAAGAGCCAGCTCCCCATGTAAAAGGATAGCCGTCATTTCCACTTGATCTGAGATTGTCACCATTGAGATGGACAATAGCTTCCTTGGGAGCGGGGAATGTGCAATGCCACTTTCAGCATATTGGGTGCCATGTGTTGCTGGGGAAATCCAAGTGGAAGCTGCGTGACTATTTGTCGGGGATTTTGTAAAGGAAACATTAACACCATGTGCATGGTTAGGCTTTCAGAGTTTCTGACACGATCTCACTGAAATACACAGAATGGCAGAGGAGATTAAATATTTATCTTGAAAGTGATAGATGCAGGTAATACAAAATTACTCTCTGCAAAGATAAAATGTCTTTAGAGTTGTAAAGAACCATGCATCACTTATCATCTAAACCAAAATATGCTTGCCTTCATTTCAAAATCTTCTACTCAGATTCTTTGAGTTCAAGGAGCAGAGAGATAGTTGGACAAGTATTAAGTATAAAAAGGAAGCTTATTTTAAGTGTATTCATCTCATAGAAATCAAGAACAGTTAAGACAGAGCAGCTGCACTTTGGGGGTTATTAGAGGGCCATCAGAAGTGAGGCAACTCAGTCCATTTCTCCACACTGCCTGCTTCCTCTCTACTACCGTCTGCAGAACTGCTTACTTACAGTGCTGTGTGGTTCAATATAAAGCCCTCTACTCGGGTCTCTTCAGTTTTGATTCTGTCAACAGCAAATTCCTACAGTCTATTAACTCCAAAATGGATTGGAAGTGTTCATTGGGCCAGGTGGCTACACCTTGAGTCAGGAATCATCTGGGGCCAGAAAAGCAGTGGGTTCTGACACTTGGTTTATACATCAGGTTTTCCAGAGACTATAGGTAGGAAAAATGTAACTACAATGGAAAGCTATGTATAGATTATAGACACTTGTAAAGGTACGTATGGAGAAAATATCGGAACATGTATTTTGATAAGGGTTTAACATATAGAACATATGAAGAACTTATTCAACTCAACTACAAAAAGCCAAACAACCTAATTTTAAAAAAGGCAAAGACTTGCATAGACATTTTTCCAAAGAAAATATGCAAATAGTTCATAAGCACTTGAAGAAAAATGATCAGTATCATTAGTCATTAATGAAATGTAAATCAAAACAATAAGATACTATTTCTCTATGAAAAACAGAAAATAAAACAAACAAACAAAAAAGATTCACAATCTTTCACCTGTAAGTTAATTTATTGCATGGAACTAGGTAATGTACAATTTAAGACTAAATTCTAGGTTTTGTGGTCTCTTCCAGGGCCAGAAGAAAATAATTACCTTCCAAAAGGGAACAAATTTATTTCCCAAATTAAAATAACATTTACCAAATAGGCACCACGGAGTATAGTGTGTGCTCTTAGAGTACACGTCAAAATATAAAGAAAAGTAGTTTTAGAAATTATTCTCTAAGATCAGCATGAAATAAAACAGAATTTTCAAACTTGAGTGATGTGTACTTTTAAAAATGGTAACATTTTTATTATGGTGAAATTTTTAAAAAATTACATGAAATTTGCATCAGAAAGTAAAAGAGAAAATTGAAGTGAAATAAAGTCAAAGGGAAAGAGAAGAAGAGGAAATAAGAGAGAGGGAGAGGAACAAGGAGTGAAAGAGAGAAAGAGGAAGGATAGGAAGTGAGAAGAGAAAATGAGAGGAAGAGGAAGTGTCCAAAGGAAAGTAGAAGTCTATATTTTATTTCTTGATGAACTATCACACTGTTCACCATCAAGCTGATTTTTATGGAAGTTGTGCCATTTTACATTCCTATTAGCATGTGTGAGGGTCCCAACATCTCCATTTTATCACCAATATTTATTTTCCCTTGTCAAAAAAATTACAGCCATCCTAGTAGGCGTGAAGTGGTATCTCATTGTTGGTTTTGATTTTCACGTCACTAATGACTAAAGGTACTGAACATTTTTTCATGCGCTTATGAGCCGGTTGCATCTCTTCTTTGGAGAAATGCCTATGCAAGTCATTTGCATACTGTGTGTGTGTGTGTGTGTGTGTGTGTGTGTGTGTGTGTGTGTGTATGTGGGGGGATACTGGGAAGTGAACTCAGGTCATTTTAATTCTGAGCAACACTTTCCAGCTCTATTTTCTTTTTTATTTTGAAACAGGTTGCTAAACTTTTGCTACATTGCTGAGGCTGTCTTTGAACCTGTGATCCTCCTGTCTCAGCCTCCCAAGAACTGGGATTACAAGCATATGCTACTACACTCAGCTGAGTTTAGCTCTTTTGTTTAGACCTTTGATATATTTTGAATAAAATTTTGTATTTGCACAGTCCAACCTCATTTTTTTTTTTTATTTTTGTGGAGTCTAGAAATCTAGTTGCTTTAGCACTATTTGTTGAATACACTATTCTTTTCTCATTCGTACACTTGTTGAAAATCAATTTGCCATAAGTGTATGGATTTACTTCTGGGTTTTTTATTTTGTTCATTGGTCTATATGGTTATATTTATGCAATTATCACAACTGGTTCATGACTGCAGATTTGCTTTGAAAATGGGAAATGTGAATCCTATTCCCACAGCTTTGTTCTTCTTTTTCAAGTCTTTTGTTGTTGTTGGACAATTTTCAATTACATGTGAATTTTAGAATCAGCTTTCTATTTCTGAAAAAGAAAGATGTAGGCATTTTGCTAGTGGTTTCATTTAAGATTTAAATCACTGTTAAGTAGGAAGACATTTTAATAATAGTAAATGTTCTAACACATGAACCCAGTATGCCTTCCCATTTATTTAGTTCTTCTCTAATTTCTTTCAACATTACTTTATAGTTTTCACTGCACATACATGTGTTTTACTTTTGCAAGTTAAACTTATGTCAGGTATCTTATTCTTTGAAATCCTATGATAAATAAGATTAAATGTTGTATAAACATACAACTGATTTTTTGTGTGTTGATTTTGTATTAGGAAACTTTACTGGCTTTATAGCTCTATCATTTTTGTGTGTGAATTTATTTAGGGTTTTCTACATATAGCATCATGTCATATGTAAATAGTTTTACTTCTTCCTTTCCAATTGTTATGGCTTTGATTTAATTTTGGGCCACTCTCTTTTCATGCCTTTTCTTTTAGTTCTTTTAATGAATGGCTCCCCCTGCCTTATGACCACACTCATTTCTGAATATAAGTTGGCTGAGAATAGTATGGATGATGTCTTACATGGGGTAAATATCTTCTCTTGTGTTGCTTTCATGTCTTTTGACTTTTGACAAATTATTTAGTATCTTGGTGAGGATGTCTTTTATCCTACTTGGACTTCATTGAGCTTCCTGGATGTGTAGAATCAGGTATTTTACCAAATTTCGACAGTTTGGGGATATTAATCTTCAAATATTTGTTCTACTCATTTCCTTCTGTTTTTTCCCTGGGAGTATCTTAGGCCATACTTATCTGTTTGAAGGTACCCCACAGGTCTCTGAGTCTCTATTTTCTTTTATTCAATCTTATTGTATCTTCAGACTCAATGATTTCAATTCAAATAAGCTGTTGATCCTCTCTAGGGAATTTTCACTACAGTTATTGAATTTTCAGCTCCAAAATCTTTGCTTTGTTCCTTTTTGTATCTTCTGTCTCTTTATTGGCATTCTCATGCATTATTTTTCTTATTTTCTAAAGTTCTTTGTCCAGTGTTTTCCAAAGGTTCTTTCACAGTCTTTGTCTAGGAAGGCCAAAAGTTGAGCTTCCTCACACTGGTTTTTGTCCATTTATTTTATTTTTCCAATGGGCCATACTTTCCTATTTCTTTGTATGCCCTCTGATTTTTGTTGTTGTTGAAATCCAGACATTTAAATATTATAATGTAGTAACTCTGGAAACAAGATTCTCCCTCTTCTGCATTGTTTGATCATTTGTGATTGTTGAATGTTATTTAGTTTGTTTAGTGACCTTTCCAAAATATTTTTGCGAAGAATGCTTTCCTTGTACATGGTCATTGAAGTTTCTTTTCTTTCCAAGTTGCATAATATTGCAGTTATACATTGTGTTTAGCTAATATTTTGATAGAAATTTCATTGCATGACAGAATTTTTTTAAAAGCCAAAGACCTTTTCAGTCTTTGCAGATTGAGTCTGTCAAGGTGACTCTTCAACAGTTAAGCTCACCAGTCTTGCACTGAGCTTAGAAATCACCTAGAGGTGAAAAGTAAGGATTTCCTCAGGTCATTTATGTGTATGCACCTTGCTTTGGGCATATGTGTGACTTTGTAAATTCTCTTCTACCTATATTTGTTTTTGATTCACTAATTTATCAGAGAATAACTCCCCAGCTTTTCCTTTGAGTCCTGAGGAAGTCGTATATGTTTCAACCATAACATCTTGCCCAAATTCACCATGGGTGATTAGTTAGCCTCACAATGTTTTTGAGAACTGCCCATTGCTTTTACATTCTGAGTGGACTCCATATTCGGTGCAGCAGAGATGAATGTTATTCTTCAGTTCTTCCAACACCCGAAAATAGACATTCAAACACTTTGAAAGGCAGGTCTTCGCTGCTCTCTCCAGGACTAGGGACCATCTTCCCACCTCAGACACAAAGGCTGCCTTCTTTAACATGCCACTGATTTGAGGAGAGAATGGGGAAAGAAAAAGAAAAACAACTGCAAAGGTTTTAGACAATTTTTATGTTCTCTTTTTCCTGGTCCAGCATTCCCTTGGTTGCTATAAAACTTTGACATAGTTCTGACAGTGTTGGGGTTAAGAGTTTCAGCTTTTTGTTTTTTGATGTCTTTGTATGGGGGACAGGAATTTGAAACTGCTACTCTGGCAATTTGCTGATGTTACTTCAATAATGATTTATCTTTTCTTTTGTCAAGAAAAGGTGTTTGGCTTACTTTTAAAGAAAGAGCCAACAAACTATAGCTGGTGCAGCACATGAAGCCTGTTATCTGCTTCGATAAACAAAGTCTTATTGGAGTGACCATGCAGTCACTCCAATAGCAGTGAAGCTGAGTGATTTCAATAGAGTGCCCATAGGCTGCAGAGTCAAATACTATCTGAATCTTCACAGAAAAAGTTTGAAGACCCCTACTTTAAAGTTAAAGCTGCTCTGTTGAAGCACTTATTGTGTACTTAAATTGTTTCCATGTAATATGTATTTAAATATGCAGAAAAAACTGGAATAAGCTCTTTGTGGTTGTAACATTCATAAATATATGGAAAAAATGAATTTAAAAAGAAAAATTAAAAAAATTTGATGCAGTTCAAATTAACAACCTTGATTTAATGTAAGGTTATTTTGATGAGATGAAATTGGTGATGCTGGCTCTGAGTGGAGAAATGATTTACCTCATTTTAGTTCTCGAGGACTTGATTTTATTTTATTTTTGATTGAGAAAATGATTCCTTTGAATCGCAATTGTTACCATTTTTCTTTTCTTTTTTTTTTTTATAATAATGAGCTTGCTAAATGTGTTTTCAAAGATCCTTTCCTTTAAAAGCCCAATCATTCCAATCATACATCTTTTCTTAGTTTGGGCCCCTAAGAACATGTCTGGAGATGAAGATTCCCATGAATGTGGTTTATGTAAGAACTGTTCCCAGGAAAAACTGCTAATGGGGATGATAGAAATGGGATGGAGAAAAGAAAGAAGGCCAGAAGATCTGATCTCTTTCGAAGTTCTAATCTTAGCCTGATCCCACAGGAAGCTCTGAATGATAAGGTATTCTTGGAGCTTCAGAGTGGAGACCAGGAAGCTAGGCTTTTATTTTCATGAAACCACTCAGACATGGTCCAAGGATGCCCATAGCATATACTCACCTAGACATTTATGTTCTTTGCAGGCATGGACAAAATGGCTCCAGAAAGAAGAGAAGACCCACTAAGAGAGTTGCACATGTCAGCTCTTAATGATAAGAGTACATCGAAAGAGTACATTGAAACATCAAGAGGAATCTCAGGTGACCTAGGCACAATACCATGTCCAGTGTATACTTTCAGAAAGAACACTGGAAGAGAAAACACACAATGAAAACTATTTATTGTCTCTTTACTACTGTTCTGATTATGAGCAACTATGAATAGAATGGTATGTTGGCTCACAATGTGAATGTATTACTGATTGCTATGGTTCAAGTTTGCATTCGCCTAGGGTATCTATAGTACAGTAAACTGTGTGAAGACTATTCTCTCACCACATTTTCTGTTCAAAAGGCTGCACACTTTTTATTTGTACAGTGTGATGTTATGCCAGTTGGCTTTCACTCTGAGAGGATGCATTATTTACTTATTAGGTCCATCTCTCCTTGTTTCATTAGCCCTCAGCTAGTCAAGTAATACATTCCCCTGACACATTATGTTATTTCCATGGTGTCAAACCAACATTTTGATTCACTACATAATATAAGAAGTAAGGAGTTACTCTTGGAAAGTGTCTTTCAATGGCAAATTATCTCTATTATCTCTGCTATCTTTGTATCTGGTAAAAATAAGTCCACAAGTACAATGGCAAATTGAGAGTGGTTATGTCATCTTGACCTTACAGCTTGACAACTCCAGGGCAGACAGACATGCTCTTCAGCATGTTAAAAATTAAGCATCATCCCTCTCGGTGGTCACTGGATTCTAGTACATTCATCAAAACAAATAGAGCAGAAAAACTGGGGCTGAACTTTCATGGAAACACATTTTCTAAAATATTATCATAAAATAATTGTACTTAATTAGAAATACTATAACTCACTTGTGGATTTCTCAGGACATGACAACCAGCTTCGTGGTGTCTATGGCCATGACCCAGAATACCAAATGAGTTTAAGCTTGCAAGTGTGTGACTTTGTACTTGTTTTTTAGTTGCTGTGTGTATGCTTGGCCTGCCAATTAGAGTATGATTATTAAGACCAGAACTTTTTCTATCTCTTTAGAGTCCTCATCAGACACATGGGCTATGATTTGCACATGGCAGGAACTCAGTAAGTTATTAATGTCATAGTTAGTCCGAGAAAGTTTAACCAGCCAAAGTCTATCCAAGTGGACACGCAGAGCCTGGGAAATGAATGGTTCTACTTTACAGGTGCAAATCTCAGGGAGAAGCTGATTAGAAGACAAATCAGATCTATGTGGTATCTCTTAGTTCCTCCTTCCTTTTCCAGATGTCACATGGCTTGTCAACACAGTAGTTAAACCCGAAGACAAAGGCTCTCTTCTCTCAGATGAGTTGATAAATTGTTTTGAGACCGTGTGATCATTATAATTCTTTCTCACTGACTTTGTAAAGAGATCTAATCAGACTGTTGGAAAGTCATTTAAAGCATACTGCGCTCTCCTTCCTCTATCTGAACATGAAAAGAGTGTGTTTATTGCTCTGTGTGCCCAGCCAATGTGGGTGGTGAGCTGGGAAAGGAAAGGGGAAAAAAAAATACATGCAGGGAAATAAGAAAATGTGGCTCTGCATACCACTATTTGGAAGTTAAGAATTATCTTATAGTCAATTCAAATTTTATTCAGAGGGAAATTTTAAGGAAATTCTCTTTCTATTCTGAAAACCAGGAGATTGTTCTGTAAAGAAATTTTTAATTGTTTTTCTACTTAATTGGAAAAATCATAAACATATTTTAATTATCTTTAGGAAGTAATATCCTGAGCTTTGAATTTAGTTCTGTTCATAAAGATTGTTGTAATTTTAAATATCTGTAATATGGATAAGGAAAGAAGAATTCAGATTATAACTCTGGAAGAAAAGGATTAAAAAGATCTTTAAAACTTACTTAGGTAAATGATAGGTATATGCTTTATGCTAGCACATAAAAATGCATATCTATAATAATATTAGAGGAACAAAAGTGAAAAGAAAAATACGATGTACACAGGAGTTTTTTTTTTCTATAGTAGTTAATACTAAAGAAGTTTTTACTTAGAGAAGTGAAAACAGTAAAAGAATTCCTACCTAACCTTCACTCATCTTTCCTAAATGTTAACCTTTCAAACAGTAATACGACATCAACACTATCAAATTGATATTAATACAGTGTGATTTGTCAAATTGTAGACCTTATATAGATAGTTCCAGCTTTCTCACTAATGAACTTAATGTAGTGTCTTTAACATAATGCTAACTCTTCTCTCCCTCTTCTCCAATGTGTAGAGTACTTTCTGCCCACTTACCTTTGTTCCTTCTTCTGGTTCCCATCCATTCCCTGTCACACCACCTCCTGGAGAGTCCTGATGTTTGGCAGTCTTGTCCTAGAGATTTTGTTGCAGACCTAGAGAATGAGCAGAGATAGTTCTGAACAGATTGTCAAGAGGCATGTAGGAGAGAACAAAGCCCTGGAGTCCAAAGTCAAATGCATGAAAAAATGCTGCAAAAGGAGGAGACAGCAGGGAGGAGGAGCCAAGGAAACTTTTGCTGGGTATGTAATTTTGGCTACTGATAGTCCCTATCCTTTATGGAATGTGAGGGAATTAAGTAAAAGGAGTTCTGGGGATTATTCTGGGGAAGACTTAGATTATGGAAAGCAACCAAAACACAGTCTCAGTCATTTCAAGAACATTTGTTGCAATACAGATGATTTATTCATTAACATTGCATGCAAACTTAATACAACTTATGATATTTTAGGGCAGAGAGAGAGAGAGAGAATAGGGAGAGGCAAGTTAGACTAGTGCAACCTGAAAAGCAAGTTGGACAGTCCATTTACCATGGAGCTCAGTTGGCTGCGTCAAGGTCTCAGTTCCGAGTCATTTGTGAGTCTGTTTCAGGTCTTCAGGCTTGAGCTTAACCAGAGCTCAACTAGAACCCAAAGTGAGGATTTGCCCCAGAGCTTCCAGCCAGTCAGCAATCAATCTAATTATTGGTGATTGGAATGGCAAGATAGTAAGAGTTTTGGGCAGAAGAAGCTGCAGATTTCTGGTCTCCAGTGCTGACAATTATAGTCTTTGGGTTGTTGGGGAATCAATGTGGTTGTTGAAGGTGTTCTTGGTCAGCTGGGCAGCAGGCATTTTGCCTGATAATTGCCGATCACTCCTGGGCATTGCACCTTGTGTCTGGTGCCTATATGTGTTGCCCCTGATATCCTGAGTGTGCTGTGGAACATGTGTGTGTGCTGTGAGAGTTACATTTGTGTATTGCCCAGAGGTGTGAGCCACACCCAGGCATGCTTTGGGAATTAAGTCTTTCTTTGGCTTTAAGGAGTCCTTTGAAAAATATATGTGCTCCACACAGGTGTGTAGCTCAGTAGTAGAGTGCTTGCCTAGCATGCATGAAGCCTTGGATTCTAATCCCCAGCAGAGAGAGAGAGAGAGAAGAAAGGGAACTGAGTAAAGAGAAAACAAAAGATGAGAAGTGTTAGTGGAACAAGGGGACAAAATTAAATTCATTTAACTTTTGTTATTCTCCAAAAAGATGTAAGTTAAAGATTGAAATTCCATTTTCCTTTTTAGCTTCTGGGTGCTTAGATTGGACTTTTTGGACAACATATTTCTATCAAGACTGGAGCTTGTGGGCCTATCATTTATGTTAGTGATGTATTTAGACTGTTACAAATGAACTGGACTGTCCAAAAATTTTTTTTCTTTTTTTTCAACTTATTTTTTTTCCCTTTAGTAAATTCTCTGAACTCTGCAAAACTAAAAATGCTAAGGAAAAATTCAAAGCTGTTGGATTAAGATAACCAGCTCCTGTACTACAAAGTTTAGACTGGATGCTGTGTTTTGAAGGTCCAGATTTACTTAATCAGAAAAGTGCCTGTGACTGACGGCTTTGAAAACCTCAAGTTCCCATTCAGTCCTTTCAGGAATCTGCAGGTCAAATGCTACTTTTTTTCTTCATAGATTGCTTCTAGTTCTTCAACTCCTGCTTGTCTACTTAGGGCTCACTCTTCTTTCACTAGGAACAACTTATCACCTGAAACAATTGTCCGTCTCACCTTGTTTCAGAGGTTTTGCTTAAATTTGATAATATCAGCTTCTTACTTCCTCTGTGTCTTATTAATCTGCCCTCCACAACTCCACTCAAAATTAAATCTTTCATCTTATTTAGAACACGTTTGACACCATTTTGCAGCTGAAAGCAGTTTCATAAGTACACTCTGAGAGGAATATTCAGCTGCTGGAAGGTGCAGAGGTTGAATATATATTCCCCAAATTCGTATATTGCCAAATGAAAGCTGAGAGTCCAGGGAGCCCTCGCAGTCAACTTAGCTGGCTGCTAATAATTAGCACAGCTCCTAACAATCAGTGCGGTCATCTGTTCCTGGCAGTCATCGTCATTTACAATTGCAGACGCGATGTTTGTGTTATGGTATCCTGCCTCTGGATAAACTGCCAATTGCACAGTTCTAACCCAAAACATTGGCATGTCAGCTAAGAAGGCTCAAGAGAACCTGACTGTTTTTTTTTTTTTTTTCCTGTTGCTTTATCTTCAACCCAGTACTAGTCAATAGAGCAGTGTAAATATCAGGCATTCTCCTAAGGGATCTAGGCAGTATTGATCTCATTCTAATCTCACAGGTTTCTAGTTTCAATCCTCAGAGAA